>ML786728.1:14890-42557 GCA_009831015.1 Picea engelmannii | reverse complement strand
TTATCCCTCCCTTTACATTTGGAAGCTATAGCTACCTTTGGAAGTCATTACTTCCCTTGAACAAAAACTATTGATTATTTCTCATATATTGTGCATGGTGTATTGTGGTGTATTGGTGTAACTCTTATACTATTGTTCATTGTGCATTGGATATAATTGAATGGTTTAAGTATAAGTTGAAAAAGGTTTTTAAATTGTACTTGATACTGATTCACCCCCCTCTCAGTATCAACAAATGAAATGTCGCTACAACCACGAACAATGTTAGAACCTTTTGACAAATGGGCCATTGATTTTGTGGGACCAATAAATCTTCCTTCGCATATACACTCTTGCATCCTTGTCATTGCAGACTATGTTACAAAATCAATGGAGGAAAAATCACTTCCAGTGACAACTAAATAGATTGTAGTAGAGTTTATGCATGAAGATATATTTTTAAGGTTTGGAATACAACAAGAGATAGGGACTGATGGAGGAACTTATTTCACATCACAACTTGTTGGATACTTGATGAACAATGAAAAAATCAAGCACAGAGTAAAAACACCATATCACCCACATGAAAATAGACAAGTAGGGTGGAAAAATAATATCCTTGAGGAAATCATCACTAAAACCATCATATTACACCTCAAGGACTAGGATGATAGAATCCATGGATCTTTATGGGCATATGGGACCACATGGAGGACTACTACAGAATGTACACCCGAAGAGTTAGTATATGGGAAAATAATGCTATTGGAAATTGAGATAGAAATTCAGACACTAATTACAACAATATAACTTGGGTTGAAACTATCAAGGGCTCAAAAACAAATACTTCTCCAAATCAATGAGCTGGATGAGATACAACAAGACGACTTACATTGAGCCACACTTATACAACACCAAAGGGACAAATGGCATGATAAATTTATCAAGAAAAAGAAATTCAAATTTGGAGACTAGGAATTATTATTTGATTCTAGGTTCAAGTACTTGTTCTGGCTGCAATAACCCCACTTTACTCTTTATTTTACAAGAGAAAGGAATGGATACCTCTACTAAAATTTCAATCCTATTGCCTAATATTTTACTTCTTGAGTCTAATGCAATTTATTTTCCTACCTTGATGGAGTTAGGGGTTAATATTGATTAATGATTACTGTTTATGGGTGTTGGTTATTCCTTTCGATTTGATGATGTCAAATATCTTCATGATGCTTTTTGATCTATGATGTTTCATTAACATTTGTATGATGGAATTGATATGTTACCTTCAGAATTTTGTTGATTCCAATGTGCTTGATCATCCTATGTGGATGGAAAGTTTAATTTTCTATTGCATGTATTGAATGGGTTTACTGTTGATTATTTTCTAATTGACTAATTGAAATTTTTTGTCCTCTTTCCATCATGTTATGCTTAATATCTTCAACTTTTATACTATCACATGTAGATCTTAATATTTTTTTTCAAACTCTAAGTCTAAATCACCTAATTACTTATCCTTATTTTGAGTCGAGACTTGGCACATGTAGTTTCAGGACATTCATCTACAACCACCATGTTATTGTTGAATAAACCTAAAATTCTCTTCTAAATTGGCTTAAAGGAAAATAATATATTGCTTATCGTAGGGGAAAATCTTCTATTTGTTGCATGTCTGATATCATTTTTCTATTTTACAAGAGAAGGTTTGTTGGGACACTTCATTCACATGACTTCTCTATCCTTGAGAGGCCTATGGGCGAATCTCTTGATCCTTTTCCACAACCTTGACCTTGATTCTTTCCAGGTTTCTCTTTATGAGGAAGAGGATTACCTTGGCTAGAAAGTGCCTTAAGATATGAATCTCCAAGGCTGTTGGATATACCTTTCCCACAAGCCTATCCATGAACCTGTTCAAGCTCACCTATACTAATTTCTCTTGGTCTTACCTCTCGCCAAAACCCAGAATAAAATCACATTCATACTCTTGATAGTCACGCAATAGAGGAATGAGATGATGGCTAATTTTGCAAAAATTCTTCGGTGGCTACCAACAGACCACACATATTCCTCAAATGGAGGTGCTGCCCCTATCAAGGTACAAATCAGCTTCGATATTCCTATATTTGAAGGTCAAATAGACATAGATGTTGTAGAAAATGGTTGAATATGCTAGAAGGGTATTTCTGTGTCCATAACATCTTGAATAGAGAAAAGATTATTTTTTGCGCTCCTGAAAGTCGTTCCACATGTCAAATATTGGTGGGAAAATTTATATGAGCAAAAGGAAACAAAGGAACCCTCATTATTTACAGTCACAGTCACCTGGGAGTCCTTCAAGGTTGCTATTAAGGAAAAATACTACCCTGTTGGAAGTTATGACGAACTCTACACAAAATGGACTACACTGTGGTAGGAAAGAGACCAAGTAGTGCCTGAGTTCACAAGTATATTCCATACCTTGCACACCAATATGGGTATCAAATATTCTGAGAAACATCTAGTGCTCAAGTATTGCAATGGTCTTCATAAATACATCCAGGCCAAAATGGAGTTTTGGACGTCTCATCCTTGGGCATGGCCTACCGATATGTCATCAAAATCGAGCATAAACTCAAACAAAAGACGCGAAAATTTGGGCCTGGGAACCCCTCACAAAAAAAGTGAGGAAAGGGCGGCCCCAACCTACAAAAAAAAGAACAGAGAAAAGATGGAAAACCAGTCGAGGCTGTAAGCAAAGAAGGACACCAAAAAGACAAAGAAAGATATTGGGAAGTGGAGCGACTTCCATAAGATCCCCTGGCATAACACTACTGATTGTTGCTCAAAGAAGTTGTTGGTGCCTGAGGTGAAAGCTTCTAAATTAGATGCAGATTCTAAGTCTGAGTCATAACCATAAATGAGGATATAGATCATTGACGAAGAACCTAGTGCTATCATTTTTACCACCAAGATCTATCCTAGTGAACCAGATGAGCCATAGGAAGGAAAACACATTTTTCATTCACATATGTGGGTGAAGGGTACCCCACTACACTTCATCGTTGATAGCAGTAGCCAAAAGAGACTCATCTCAATAGAGGTTTTCAAATGACTTACCCTGCCAACAATATTGCACCTTCATCCCTACACCATCGAATGGCTCTGCCAAGTAAGAGACATCTTTTCCAGTAAACAATTTGTCTGTCATACGCCATCAAGCCCTTGATAGTTGAGGTATTGTGTGATTCTTCCCCCTTCGAAGCTTGTAATGTTATTTTGGGCCAACCATATTTATGGAAACGTCATGTTGTATATGAGTCTAGACCTTGTAGTTTTATTATTACTTTGAATAAGAAATTTTACAGGATACCCGAGGCAGTCCCACCTAGTGTTATTTTCTTGATCTATGCCAAGCAATGCAGGAAGGTAATATATCATATAGGGAAGTTTGTATTCTTCTTGATTCTCTCTCAAAATGAGCAAAAGATCGCAGCCACATCCATGGTCTCCATAGTCGACCTCTCCACACAACAGAAGAAAGTGGATTAGGTTGTGGAAATATTCTCCTCACCTAACATGGTACCTTTGCACTGTCAGGTCAAGCACCCTATCGATATGACCCCCAGTGCGTCGCTTCCCAATGGGCCATTATACCGCCTCTCTTTGTTAGAGAATGAGGATATCAAGCAATAGATCCAAGAATTTCTCCACAAGGGGCACATCTTTCCTATATCATCACCTTACGGGAGCCCAATCATGTTGGTACAAAACAAATATGGAACTTGGAAACTTTGCATTGATTACCGGGCCCTGAATAAAATCACAGTAAGAAATTGACACCCGATTCCTTGAATCTACAACCTCCTTGATCAACTCATGGGGGCCAGATACTTCAGAAGATTGATCTGAAGTATGGATACCACCAATTCTCGATAGAACAAATAGGTGTATGGAATACCTCCTTCAAGTCAAAGGAAGGTATTTTTGGAATGGTTGGTCATGCCATTTGGTTTGACAAATGATCCAACCAATTTCATAAGGATGAAAAATGATATCCTATGACCATTCACCAATACATTCATGTTGGTGTATCTATATGACATCCTCATTTACAACAATACTTGGGCACAACACTTGCATCATATTCATCAGGTTATGCACACTCTGCAGTAGCACAAGCTATACGCCAAATTGGAAAAATGCTACTTCAACATGGATAGGGTCCATTACCTAGGATACATCATTGATCAGCATGGCATACATGTGGATCCATCCAAGATCCAATTCATCCTTTACTGGTGAGCCCAACCACACTCACTGACCTTCATAGCTTCTTGAGCCTTGCCAATTTCTACCATAGGTTCATGTTGGTATTCCCCCATATTGCATGGGTCCTCAGCCAAGTAACCAGGGGTGGTGGTAAGGATAAATGTCTGTGGGTACGGTCCCAACAGAAAGTGTTCAATGATTTTAAGAAGCGTTTGTGCTCATCCCCAATACTTTCACTACTGGACCTGCAATAGCCATTTGAGATCGAGACAAATGCTTCAGTCTATGTTGTGGGTGCAATTCTCACTCAGGACAACCACCCCATGGCCTATCATAGTGAGACACTATCAGATGTTGTCCATAAGTACCCTACTTACGACAACGAAATGTACTACATTGTGAAATATTTCCTCCAGTGGAGACATTACATTCTTGGGAAGGAGATAATCATCAACACTTATCATAGGACACTGCAGTTCATGTAGACACAAGGAAAATTGCAGAATGACCACCATCAGAAGTGTTCCACATAATTGCAATGATTCCACCTCAACATCAATTGTAAAACAAGAAGCACCAACCACATCGTTGATTGCATCAATAGACTGCCAGTCGCGACACTCACCATAGTGTTATACTCTTGTGTGCATGCGACCTCTGGATGGCCCCAAATCTATGAGACAGACCCGGACTTTTCCACCACCTACCGAATGTTGGGTGGAAATGTAGTAATATCTAATTTTCATCTTCAGGATAGGTTGTTGTGTTATTTGTGCCATACTTGTGTTCCATCAAGCGAGAAAGCAAAGATGATATGGGAATCCCATGACAGTCAGGTGGAAGGACACTTCGACATCGAAAATACAGTGGCATTGTTGTAGAAACATTTCTACTGGCCGAAACTTCGACAGGAGGTCAACAAGTATATCATGTCATGTACTACCTACACTATTGTAGAATTTACCACTAAGAAACATGGCATGTATGCCCCTCTACCTACTCCTAACAGGCCATGTGAATCCATCTCAATGGACTACATGTTGGGTCTCCCATCCACCAAGCAGGGAAATGACTATTTTTTTGTGGTTGTTGATCAATTTTCTATGCTGGCGATTTTGGCCACTTGCAAGAAGAGCATCACAACAAATGTCGCTTCCAATCTCTTCTTTGAACGAATCTAGGTAAATTTTTGAATACCAAAAAACATTGTCTCAAATCGGGACAATCGATTTCTCAGCACATTTTGGTCGAGCCTTTGGTCACTGCTGGACACCAAGCTCACCAAATCCATGGCCTTTCATCCCTAGACAAATGGCCAAACTGAGGTTGTAAATCAAATGATCGTGCATATCCTACACATGTATAATTCCAAGAACCCTCTCACATGGGATGGGATTCTTCCCTATGTTCCTCATAGCTTCAGCCAAGCCCTGCATAGCTCAACTGGCCACAACCCCTTACAGGTGGAGTTGGGATTCCAACCATTGGGTCCCATAGATGTTTCACTACCTATTGTGGTCACCTTGACCAAATAATATCCTACTCCAACTGAAGTTGAAAAATCCACCCAGTTCATTGAGTAGATCCATCACATCTGCCAACAAGTTCAGGATATCCTCCAAAATCTCAATGACAAGTACAAGCAAGGCCATCATCAACACCGGGTGCCAAATAAGTTTATGGTACGAGACAAAGTTTGGTTTCACTTTTACAAAGAACGCCTTACATGACCCCATCAGAATATTCTCCCAATATGTTATTGGTCATACATCATCACCAAGTTTGTGGTTGATAATGCTTTTGAGCTCAACATTGCTCCTTTCCTTAGCCTGCACCCAGTGTTCAATGTGGATCTCCTTCGACCTTATTTCCCACGATTATTGGACACCTCAGAGATAACAAAACAATTGAAACCAACAGAGCTCAACCCCGACTGCATACAACAGGAATCAATGATCATATTGTGGAAAAATGGATCAAGGTAACTCACCAACAAAGGATCCATCTTTATCACATTGTCAAAGTGGGGAAACTCCTGCACCAAGGCAAGTGGCTCAATTGGGGCCGAATTCAGGAACACTTTCCTCATCTGATTGGGGAACTCAATGAAATGGAGACCATTTCCTCCTAAGGGGGGAGGATTGATGCATGTGGATTTCAATAGCCTCCCACCTATTCCAACTGGCTCATTTTGGCATTTTTCTAGTTTGGCAGTTATTTCCTAGTTTTCGGGTCTCTGACTTCTGGGGCCGTTTTGAGGCCCCAAACAATGTTTTTAGGGCTCTCCACAGTTAGACAATATACTAATCTAGGGACAGATGGAAACATGTGTATTCCTTGGATAGACCTTTCCAACGATTTATCGTGCGCCTAAAATGGAGATCGTATGCAAAAGTTACAACCCCAAGAAGTTGATGTACTAACTTACCCAAACGAGGCCCACATGAATTTTGGCGCTTCATCTCCTAGGGTTAGATTTTTGGATGTCTATGGTTTTTGACATTAATTTTTATTGTAAAAATGCTTTTGGATCCTATTTGTAATCATATTCTTGTGAATGAGCACAATCGTCACATCTCTTCTCAGAGATAAGCCACCACTATTTCAGCAAGCTTGTTTTCCGCTGCATTTTATAGTTTCAACTTATTTCCTTATTGAATATAAACCATTTCTATTGTATATATGTTATCCTGTGTTAAGAATATTTTGATAATAATTTGTATTCATTTTGTTCTACTCATAAAATCTAGATCACACTTGGCAATGGTGACACTTCTTGACTGCTTCAATGCAATCTTTAAAAATTGATGGAAAAAAATAACCAACTTGCAATATCTTTTGGGCTTTCACAAGCTACAATAAATAACCACCACATGCCCCATTTTTATAGTCATTGAGAACAAATTCAACCTCCTATTGAGTCATGAAACAAACTAAAATATTATCCACCCCTCGATGATACAAAGTGTTGCCGATAATAAGGTAACACTTATCCTGACGTCATATACGTTGTCGATCATCTCTCCACAGATGCTCAGGGAGCTTCAAGGTTTGAATATAGATCAAAATGTCTCCATACCAAGGGTCTGAAGATGAAATAAGGAAAAAAAATTCATCCATGAATGAATTGTCATGAAAAATATCCTCATCTATTCTAGGGAAGTCCGACATTAGCTCATCAAAATACAACGACTTCTTAGATTTCACAGAAGCGAAATCGAGACCAAATTATTGCAAAATAGAAATCCACTTATTGTATTTCCCCCCTATGATATGCTTGGTAAGGACATATTGAAATGGATTGATATCTGCAACCACGATTGTTTTTCAGAGTAAGATATAATTATGTAATCTCTTAACCGCATGTACAACAAACAAGGCTAGCTTCTCTATGTGAGAGTATTTAAGTTTAGGACCAACTGGGTTTTGACTGAGATAGTAGAAACTGTGCTCATAGAGTTCATCATTATCCTAAACCAGTACCATAACAACTGTCCCTTTGGATGCAGCGATATAAAGAAAAAATTATCTATTATAGTCTGGCAACTTCAACATAGGCATCGATACCAAAGATTTCTTAAGAGCATCGAAGCATTATTTCTTCAAAATATGCATGAAACATTTAGTTATATTGGCATAGTTCACTTTGAAATGATGCAGGAAGCTAGCCTTCCCTTATAAATCCTGAAGTTGTCAAATGTTGCGTGGGGGAGGAAATCAATTTTTTTCCTCAACCTTCATAGGATCCACCATGATCCCATGCTCATATACTATGAATCCTAAAAGATGACCATACCTAACGCATAAAATGCACTTATTAGGGTTCAACCGAATGTGATAATAATGACATCTCTCAAATACTAGTCGAGGGTGAGTCTAGTTATCTACCCTCTTTCAAGAGTGAGCAATGAGATCATCTAGGTAAGCTTCAATGATATGCTTAAGATTGTGAAACGCAAAGGTCATGGCATGTTGGAAGGTCGCTCTGAATTTTTAAGACCAAAAGGAATTTTATTGTTTGAAAAGGTACCCCAAGGATAAATAAATGTCATCTTTCATTGATCCTTGGGTTTGATATGAGTTTGATTATAACCTAAAAATATTTCCATAAAGGAAAATACTTTTCTTCCCACACACTCATCAAGAATATAGTAAATAAAAGGAGTGGGGAAGTTATCTTTAGGACATGCCTTCTTCAGGTCCTTAAAATCCATACCTACACAGATGGTTCCTTCGTTTTTATCTACAGGAATGGGGTTGGACACCCATTTGGTTAAGGAAACTAGGTAGATGAAATAATCATTGAGTATTTTCTCTACTTATGTCTTAATAGTGGGGTCCTTCCTAGGATTTACAGCTCTAAGACGTTTCCGAACAAGTTTAGCATTCAGATAATTTTTAATTTCATGCTCGACAATTTTTGGGTCAATCCATGGAATCTCTTTGTATGACCAAGAAAATACATATTAGAATTCTTTGAAGAGATCGATGTAGATATGAATTTCCTCAGGTGAACAACCTACATCGACATATACATTCTCAATTTTACCTAGTGTATGAGAGACGTCGATCGCAATGGTAGGAGAAATATTTTCCATGTTTCCTTTGGCATATATACCATGCATACCTAATGGAACCACAATGTGACCAACCATCTCACTGAGGGTAGATATAAAGTCATCATGTTCAATCCTAACAAGCTCTAGGAGAAAATAGGATCAATGATGCATATCATCCCAAGGCTTATTAGGACTAGACATGGCCTCTAAGATGGCTTCATATGAAGTTAAAGTATCGTTAAGGAAATCATGTGAACAAGATTATTAAGAAACCCATATGGGATCTAAAACTGGATCTTCCTTGTTCGTCTACGAGGAGGAAGGATTCGGGTCACGAGTAGCTTCTAGAATAGTCCGATACAAAACTTATGCTACTAACAATGGTATTTCCATACCAATTTGCAACTGACCTTCATATGACATAATCGGGGAAGGTAGGGTCCAAGGGTCATTGAAATATGAAGTAGGGAAAGGAGGATACCTCATTGACAATGAATATTCACTGAAAATGAAATTAATATGTTGAATTGGTGACATGAAATCAAAAGTACCTATCAAGGAGGAATACATCCCGATACCAACATTCTCAGCTTCCTTCAGAGAATTATCAATAATTGACACTGAAGGTCCCACTGATGCATTAGGAACATGATGTAAAAAGGACAATTGTTTGATCATCACTATCTTCCCTTCATGAGGAAATCATAAAGTGCATAAAACTGATGGCACAACGATTTTCATGGCATAATTCCAACTATGCCTTAGTAGTAGATTGTAGTCAAGAGGTACATCAACCACCTCGACCTAGACCTCCAAAGTATTTGCAACTAATTGGACCAAGAAAGAGGGAAGGATCTCATGGGGTCTAAAATAATTCCCATCAAATGCAGTCACATGATCATGGATTGCGACAGGGACAAAGAGCACCTTCATAAATTATAGCATGTTTGATGGTAATTTTCATGTACTCCACATGGATTTGAAACACCATCAGGTAAGGTAAGAGAGGCTTAACTTCTATGAAATCAAACTTGATAACCTTTGAGCCACATGGGTCTAGATATCCTAATGTAGATAAAAAGACGTTCCTCTGTGGAGGACACGTTTGGAGCATCTCCAAAGCCAACATCACGCATGCGGTTTGACCCAAATCCTTGAAAATTCGAGTAGTTTTTTCTAGCTCTGGAATTATTATTGTGGGTAGAGCACTTTTGGTACACCTTCTGGAATACGGGGCATAGGTTTCAGCTTATCAATATCCAAGGGTGTTCTCGGGGGAGGAGGATTCTTTGCACCTAAACAATTCTATGAAGAACTATAATAGCAAGATTGATTGGCTACATAAATATGAGACTTAACCATATTGACACATAGATGACCAAATTCATGTGTTTAAGGGTTTTGACTCCCTCTCGATGCATTTCGAGTGTTAGATGTCCCCAAGGCCATATTCTAGTTATGTGGAAATGGGTTTGTCAGCACAATGGGTGGTTGTGATAAGAAAATAGAGGCTTCCTCAATTTTGGGGAACATGTGGGTAAGGTGATCATATTTACAAAGTTTACAGAGAAATTTCACCTTCCTCTTTTCTTTCTTTTCCTCACCAACGTTATTATTTGATTTATCATTATTATTGTCATCCTTGGTTTTATTATTATTATTTTTCCCACCCTTATGATTATTACCTCGTCCTTTAATCTTGTTCCCTCCTGGTTGTTGGTTACCATTTGGGTTTGACTATGATTGTACAGAATGCACATCCATTGACTGGGTGGTGGAGGAGGAAGAAGTTGAAGCTTGTCCTACTACATGATGGCTTAGAGACAAATATTTCAACTGGTTTGTCACCATGTATGTAGTCTTATAATTTGTGGAGCCTATTATGTCGTCGACATGAGGCCCAAGATTTTTTCTAGGATCATAGTTTGACCGCGGTGTGTCAGGGATAATTTCATAAAGCATCCCATATTGAGCATATATGAGGTCCAATTGTTGGGATTTGAAGATGGATTCTTCCTCAGATGTCACTGCAGATGTAGAAACATCCTTCAAATGTAGAGAGACAAAGAGTTGAGGAACCATTCCAACAAAAAATTTGGATAAATATAGGATTTAATCAACCTCTTTCATCTACACCACTGTTGGATATGATTGGAGATATGTGTGGCTTTATATTAATGAAGAATTGAAAATTTTTATAGGACGACATCGTAATGAATCGGTAATTGGAAGTGATTGAGAAAACCCAATACCATCTGATTGAAATTTTCATAGGTTCCCCCAGGTAGATCAATGTACCTGCTCTAAAAAGGATCAAGAGAATACTAAGGATTGTCAGAACTCGCAAAATCAACTCAGGAAGCTCAAAATGGCCTCAACATATAGAGAAAAAGAAAAAATTCAAAGTCCTCAAAATTCATTGAAAATGAAATCATCACAAAGAGAGTGTCGCAAGATTTCCAACAACGTAAACGTCTTGTCAAAAAGACTTACAGATCAAAGGATATTCATAGTCAAAGTTTGGTCAACCTAGCCCAATCATGAGGAGATGAGTAATCATTTTTAATCCTACCATCAACATCAGTATGGATGACGTTAGCATCCATACAACATACATGGATCACGCAAGAGGCAACACGTGTTATGTTGACGTCAACATGGTGATGTGGCAACACCGGAGGCTTCCTCGTGTCAATTGTTTTTGGATTTTTCTAGTCAATATATGGACCAATGAAAATGCACCACATGGAAGTCTGTACAACCATGTGGAAGACCATATGGTGACGTGGAAGGCTGGTGTGGTAGGATGCTATGGTAGCTAAGGTGGAAGATTGTATGTAGATGTGGCAGGTGACTATACAGGTGGCTGGGATGGCCCAATGGCTGGATTCCATGTGGCATAGTCATGGGATTCAATGTGGCAGTGGGAAAATTCCCAATGAGGACCCGAGAACCAATTTCAAAAAATAAAAAAATTGGTGGGTCTGCCAAATCTGGTGGAACCCTGCCAAATCTTCCCCCCAATGGTCAATGTAAACCACTGCTAAAATTTGGTGGAACCACCATTTCAATATATGCATACAAGTTACAATGAACACCCAAAAGGGGAGGCCAATGATCTCGACCCCGGGACATCCCCCATTATATGCCTTAATTATAGCTCCACCTACCACTAGGCCAAACGACCCTATTATTAACTTTGCCCATCAATATTATTTAAAAATTGAGAATCTTCCCAGTGCAGGAGAGAGGCGTGTAACAGTATGTCCAGGCATAGTTTATGAGGCAATTTTGGGGAATTAATTGCAGGTTGCAGAGCACAAAAATGGAGAAAAAAATTCTCTTGGGCATAGGAATGCCAGAGTCAGATTGAGGCATGGAAACGGTCATTTTTGGGTAATTCGATCCCATGGATTCTATGTTGATGTTTGTTTTAAGATCTGAGAAAAACTTCTGCATCTTGATTCCAAAATGAGGTATACTTATTTATTTTTCCAAATTCTTTTGCTCAGTTAATAAAAAAGCCTCCCCATTTGAAAGTAGGACCCAGAGACATAGTGCACTAGGGACAAACTCTGTTATCAATGTTTGTGTTCAGATTTTATTCTTATGTCTTTTCATTATTGATATTTTTCTTCTTTAATGGTGCACTTTAATTTATGCTCATTTAATACAATTCTTTATAAGTCACTTCGATGAAAATATCCTAGATCATGTTGGTATCAGAGGAGTCATATTTGACGTGAATTATTGAGTGTGAATGCTTACTAGGGCCAAGCATAAACAGGGTGAAGGAACTCTTAAGACTTTCAATATTGAAGTTGGTCATGCATCCTGAAGGAAGAAAATGGAAGAAGAGGACAAGCATGATGAACAGGAGAAAAACTTACATATGGTATTTTATCGCATGTCAGAAATGGTCGAATGAATGTATGGAGACTACGAGAAGAGGATGAAAAAGAACATGAATAAAAAGGAAGCACAAGATGATGATGATGCTTCATTAAATCAAGGGGTTGGAGGATACCCTATTAATCCTCCATCTTCACCATCAAGTTCTAGTTCTTCTTCCTCTGAGAATTCTCATGATTCTCATCATTCTGGCCATAAATCCTCTTTTAAGAAACCATTATTAAAGCTTGATGTAAAATTTTATTTACCTATGTTTAATGGAGATTCTAATCCTAAAAATATAGATAATTTTATCTGACTGGTTGAAGTATACTGTCGTGTTCAACGGATTGATGAAGAGGAAGCTAAAGTGCAAATGGCTTCTCTTTTGTTGGAAGGCACCACTCTCGTATGGTGAGAAAGAAAACTTCAGAACATAAGTAAGTGTGGTAATCTTCTTTCCTCATGGTCATAATTTAAATCAGAGATAAGGAAGTAATTTTATCCATTGGGTTATTTACATAAAGCAATGATGGAATGGAAAACATTAAGACAAAGTAAAGGTCAAACTGTACAAAGTTTCACAGAAGAATTTAGGAAGAAAGCTCTTGCATTAAACATTCCTTTGGATTCTTATGAAACATTAATGAAGTATATTGGTGCACTTCACAGTTATATTCATCATAATTTTCTATTGTTTAACCCCAGTAGTCTTGATGAAGTTTTTGTGCAAGACACTCACCTTGAGAACAAGGGAAATCATGTTCAAGAGGATCCCAAAAAGAAACCTTGCAATCTTCCACATAAGACATTTAGGAAGTTTAAAAGGAAGGACAAGAAGACCGCCACAGTAAAGAGAGAAGAAGGAAAACCATATTGCACTCATTGCAAGAAAAATGGTGAAAATGATGAACATTGTTGGAAACTACATCCATAGAAGAGTCTGAAACAGTTCGGTGGAAAGGGGAAGACAAAAACCGTTGCTACAGTGCAGCAAGATCTTGGTTCTGATTCAAGAGAAGAAAGAAAGATCACAATGGTTGGAGTACGAGGTAAATATTCCATTAATGATATTTCAACGATCTAGATTTTATGATAAGAATGAAATGAGTTCATATTATTAATATGTGCTTAAAACAAAATAACAAAGATACAATAAAACTGGTTTTCAATTCAATAAGGAAATAAGCTGAAACTGTAAAATGCAATGGAAACAAGCTTGATGGAATGATGACAGCTTATCTCGGAGAATACATGTGATGGTTGAGATCATTCGAAAGAAGATGATTGCAATGAGGCTATCAAGTCATTTTTACAATAAACAGGAATTCCAAAAACCCTATACATCAAAAAACCTAACCCTAGGAGATGAAGTGCCAAAAGTCATGTGGGCCCCGTCTGGGTAAGTTAGTACATCAACTTCCCGGGGTCGTAAATTTTGAATACGATCAATGTTTTAGGTGTATAATAGATTATTTTGGGGGCTCAATCATTCTGTTGGATATAATTGAGAATCTCGATCCCAAAGAACCTTTATTTAGGCCCTCAAAATGGCCCGGGAAGTTAAAACTGCTAAAAATAGTAAATTGCCAAAATTGTCAGAAAATTGTTTTGAGACAGTTGGAAAAGGTGGGTGGACACCGATATCCACTTGGATCAATTATCCCTCCTTAGGGATCAATGGTCTCCATTGTGTTGATTTCCCCCATCAGATGAGAAAATTCCTGTTGAATTTGGCCCCGGGTGAGCCACTTGCCTTGGTGCAGGACCTCCCCTACTTTGATGACTCGATAAAGATGGATCCTTTGTTGTTGAGTGCCCTTGATATGTGTTTCCACAATATGATCATTGGATTATTTTTGTATGGAGTCAGGGTTGAGCTCTATTGGTTTTATCTTCTCTTCTACATATGAAGTGTCCAATAATGGTGGGAAATAATGGCGAAGGAGATCCACGTTGAATACTGGGTGCATGCCAAGGAAAGGAGTAATGTTGAGCTCAAAATAATTATCCCCAATGGCCTTGGTGATGGTGTATGACCCATAATGGAGTGGGAGAAGCTTTTGATGAGGTCCTGTAAGGCGTTATTTCTGCAAGTGAAACCAAACTTTGTCGCCCACCTGAAAATTATGTGGCACCCGATGTTGATCATGGCATTGCTTCTACTTGTCATTGGACTTCTGTAGAATATCCTGAACCTGTTAGTAGATGTTTTGGATTTGTTGAATGAACTGGGTGTCTTTTTCATCTTCAGTTGGAGTAGAAGATGAGTCGGTCGAGGTGACTGCAAGGGGAAGTGCAACATCTATGGGACCCAATGGTTGGAATCCTAACCCCACCTGAAAGGGGCTATGGTTGCTTGAGCTATGCAGGGCTCAGTTGTAGCTATGTTGGACATAGGGAATTCTCTCATCCCATGTGAGAGGGTGTTTTTAATTATACATGCCAAGGATATGCATAATCATTCAATTTATGACCTCGGTTTGGCCATCTTTCTAGGGGTGGAAGGTCATGGATTTGGTGAGCTTGGTGTCCAACAGTGACTAGAGGCTCGACCAGTCTTGATGAAGTTTGTGTGCAAGCCACTCACCTTGAGAACAGGGGAAATCATGTTCAAGTGGATCCCACAAAGAAACCTTCCAATATTCCACATAAGCCATTTAAGATGTTTAAAATAAAGGACAAGAAGACCGCCACAGTAAAGAGAAAAGAAGGAAAACCATCTTACACTCATTGGGAGAAAAGTGGTGACAATGATGAACATTATTGGAAACTACATCCAGAGAAGATACAGAAACAGTTTGGTGGAAAGGGGAAGAAAAAAACTGTTGCTACCGTGCAGAAAGATCTTGGTTCTAATTCAGGAGAAGAAGGAAAGATCACAAGGTAAAGATTCCATTCATGCTATTTCAATGATCCAGATTTTATGAGTAGAATGAAATGAATTTAGATTATTAATAGGTGCTTAACAAAAAATAATAGAGATACAATAAAAGTGGTTTTCTATTCAATAAGGAAATAAGATGAAACTGCAAAATGCAGTGGAAACAGGCTTGTTGGAATGGTGGTTGCTTATCTCTGAGAAGAGATGTGATGGTTGTGCTCATTCAAAAGAAGATGATTACAATGAGGCTCTCAAGGAATTTTTACAATAAACAAGAATTCCAAAAACCCTATACATAAAAAAACCTAACCCTAGGAGATGAAGCGCCAAAATTCATGTGGGTCCCGTCTAGGTAAGTTAGTACATCAACTTCCCGAGGTCATAAATTTTGCATATGATCTCTGTTTTAGGCATATGATAGGACATTATGGGGACTCAATCATTCTTTTGGATATCATTGAGAAGCATGATCCCGAAAAAACTTCATTTAGGCCCTCAAAATGGCCCGGGAAGTTAAAACTGCTAAAAATAGTAAATTGCCAAAATTGTCGAAAAATTGTTTTGAGCCAGTTGGAAAAGGTGGGTGAACACCGATATCCACCTGGATAAATTATCCCTCCTTAGGAATCAATTTTCTCCATCGTGTTGAGGTCCCCCATCAGATGAGGAAATTTCCACTGAATTTGGCCCTGGGTGAGCCACTTGCCTTGGTGCAGGAGCTCCCCTGCTTTGACGACTTGATAAAGATGGATCCTTTGCTGTCAAGTGCCCTTGATATGTGTGTCCACAATATGATAGTTATATTCTTGTTCTATGAAGTCAAGTTTGAGTTCTATTTGTTTCAGCTGCTCTTTTACGTCAGAGGTGTCCAATAATGGTGGGAAATAAGGGCAAAGGAGATCCACGTTGAATACTAGGTGTAGGCCAAGGAAAGGAGTAATGTTGAGCTCAAAATAATTATCCTCCATGGCCTTGGTGATGGCGTACGACCCATAATCGAGTGGGAAAAGCTTCCTATGGGGTCCTATAAGGTGTTCTTTCTGCAAGTGAAACCAAACTTTTTTTCCCACCTGAAACTTATGTGGCACCCGATGTTGATCATGGCATTGCTTGTACTTGTCATTGGACTTCTGTAGGATATCTTGAACCGGTTAGGGGATGTGATGGATCTTCTCAATGAACTGGGTGTCTTTTTCAGCTTCATTTGGAGAAGAAGATGAGTCAGTCGAGGTGACTGCAAGGGGAAGTGAAACATCTATGGGACCCAATGGTTGGAATCCCAACCCCACCTGAAAGTGGTTGTGGCTAGTTGAGCTATGCAGGGCTCAGTTGTAGCTATGTTGGACATAGCAAAGACTCTCATCCCATGTGAGAGGGTTCTCTAAATTATACATGTGAAGGATATGCATAATCATTCAATTTATGACCTCGATTTGTCCATCTGTCTGGGGGTGGAAGGCCGTGGATTTGGTGAGCTTGGTGTCCAACTATGTCCAGAGGCTTGACCAGAATGTGATAATAAATCGACTATCCCACCTAGTTTGACAGTGGATGTCCCCAAGGATACATTCTGGCTATGTGGAAATGGGTTTGTCAGTGTAATGGGTGGTTACGATAAGAAACTTGAGGCTTCCTCTATTTTGGGGAACATGTGGGTAAGGTGATCATATTTACAAAGTTTACAAAAAAATTTCACCTTCCTCTTTTATTTATTTTCCTCACAAATGTTATTATTTGATTTATTATTATTATTGTCTTCCTTGGTTTTATTATTATTATTTTTCCCACCCTTACAATTATTACCTCATCCTTTAATCTTCTTCCCTCCTAGTTGTTGGTTACCATTTGGGTTTGACAATGATTTTACAAAATGCACATCCATCGACTGGATGGTGGAGGAGGAAGAATTTGAAGCTTGTCCTACTACATGATGGCTTCAAGACAAATATTTCAATTGGTTCGTCACCATGTCTGTAGTCTTAGAATTTGTGGAGCCTGTGATGTCGTTGGCATGAGGCCCAATATTGTTTCTGGGATAATAGTTTGACCACGGTGCGTTAGGGATAATTTCATAAAGAATCCCATATTGAGCATATATGAGGTCCAACTATTGGGATTTGAGGATGGATTATTCCTTATATGTCACTCCATATGTAGAAACATCCTTCAAAATGTAAGGAGACAAAGACTTGAGGAACCATTCCAACAAAAAATTTGGAGCAATATAGGATTTAATTAACCTCTTTCATCTGCACCACTGTTGGATATGATTGGAGATGTGTGTGGCTTTATCTTGATGAATAATTGACAAAAGTTATAGGCCGACATCATAACAAATCGGTAATTGGAAGTGATTGAGAAAAACCAATACCATCTGATTGAAATTTTCATACGTTCCGCTAGGTAGATCAATGCACCTTATCCAAAAAGGATCCAAAGAATACTAAGGATTGTCAGAACTTGCAGAATCAACTCAGGAATCTCATAATGGCCTCAATAGACAGAGAAAGGGAAAAAATTCAAAGTCCTCAAAACTCATTGAAAATGACATCATCACAAAGAGTGCATCACAAGCTTTCCAACAACGTAAACGTATTGTCAAAAAGACTTACAGATCGAAAGATATTCATAGTCAAAGTTTGGTCAACCTAGCCCAATCAACAGGGGATGAGTCAACATTTGTACTCCTACCATCAACATCAGTATAGATGACGTTAGCATCTGTACAACATATGTGGAACATGCAAGATGCAACATATGTCATGATGATTTCAACATGACATCACCATGGTGATGTGGCAACACCAGAGGCTTCCACATGTCACTTGTTTTTTGGATTTTTCCGGTCAATCCGTGGACCAATGAAAATGCACCACATGGAAGTTCATACAACCATGTGGAAGACCATACGACGATGTGGAAGGATGATATGGTAGCTGAGGTGGAAAATCGTATGTTGATGTGGCAGGTGACTATAAAAGTGGTTTACATGACCCAATGGTTGTATGCCATGTGGGACATTCACGGGATTCCATGTGGCAGTGGGAAAATGCCCAATGAGGGCCCGAGAACCAATTTCCAAAAATAAAAAAATTGGTGGGTCCACCAAATCTGGTGGAACCCTGCCAAATCTGGCACCCAAAGGTCAATGTAAACCACTATTAAAATTTGGTGGAACCACTATTTAAATATATGCATATAAGTTACAACGAACACCCAAAAGGGGAGGCCAACAAGCTCAACACTGGGACATCCCCCATTACACGCCTTAATTACAGCTCCACCAACCATTTGGCCAAATGACCCTATTATTAACTTCGCCCACCAATATTATTTAAAAATAGAAAATATACCCAGTGCAGTAGAGAGGTGCGTAACGGTATGGACAGACACGATTTACGAGGCATTTTTTGGGAATTAATTGCAAATTGAAGGGCACGAAAATGAGACAAAATTTCTCTTGGGAATGGGAATGCCAAAGTCAGATTGAGGCATGGAGATATTCATTTTTGGGTAATTCGATCGCACAAATTCAATGGTGATGTATGTTTTATGATCTGAGAAAAACTTTTGCATCTTGATTCTAGAATGAGGTATACTTATGTATTTTTCCAAATTCTTTTTCTCAATTAATAAAAAGGCCTACCCATTTGAGAGTAGGACCCATAGATGTAGTGCACCAGGGACGAACTCTGTTATCAACTTTTATGTTCATATTTGATTCCTATGTCTCTTCATTATTGATATTTTCCTTCTTTAATGGTGAACTTTAATTTATGCTCATTTAATACAATTCTTTATAAGTCACTTCGATGAAAATATCATGGATCATGTTGGTATCAGAGGATTCATATTTGACGTGAACTGTTGAGTGTGAATGCTTTCTAGGGCCAAGCATAAATAGGGTGAAGGAACTCTTAAGACTTTCAATATTGAAGTTGGTCGTTGTTGAAGGAAAATCTCCCTACGGACAGGTAGATCTCCTCTTGAGAGCTAGACTCTTAACTCTTAAGACATAATATGCTTATTGTGGACACTGACTTCCTTTTAGATCTATATAAACTAATGTGTGAGGAGGAAGGAGAAAAGAAGTACCTTTTACTGGTGTTTGTCCATGTATGGTTCAAGTTGAGCTCCAATATTACACTTCTCGATCAACCCTGTAGACAAAAAAAAGTACAAACAACTTCCTACTCTACTGAGATTAGTTCTAAATAGACCTATCTATTAGAGACAGATTCATGTGATATCAAACACATATTTGAAAGAAACAGGCCAAGAATATTATATTAAAGAGAACAACAACGAATAATGCTTATAGCCATAGATGTGAGTGTAGCAGCTTCGTCAAGCCTTCCTCATCCGAACCCTTGCTCAAACAGTCCACACACTGAATGTTGATTTTCTGAAAGATACCTTCTTCATGAGATCATAGGTTGGATGCTTCACAATACTTTTTTCTTTTTCCCCCTTTCACCATGAGAAGGCCTGTTTAAATAGGCTTGGAGAGGCCCAACTACTTGAAATATCTTTGGGGTAATTTGAGGATTTTTCTCCTCTAGTTATGGATCTTCCCTAAGATCATGGCTTGACCAAGGATTCGAATCCAACTACCTTAATATATTGAGGGGATCTCTCCCTCATTCTTCACAACAAACCAATTTTCGCCTAGAATAGGTAGCGCTCCCCCAAAATGGGCATCAAAGCGTTATAGAGCTCCCCAAGAGAAGGAAAGAAAGAAATGGTGTTATAATGCTCCCCCATAAGGGTGGACAGAGCGTTATAACGCTCCCTGACAATGTATAGGGGGCGCTCCTCCCTAAAACTCAATTTTTAGTGGTCCTTCCAATAGCAAGAGACTTGCATTTCTAGTAGATTGATTCCTCCTCTTCACAAATAATCTTTGAGGTTTCCTAAGTGTCCCTGTCATGTTGTTGGAAGAATGACATAGGCAATAAGGAAGTATGATGTCAGCAACACTTATACACTTGCGGTCAAGATGTGACACTTGCGACACTTGAAATGACGACACTTGCGACACTTGCAAAGTGAGTAATTTTGAGGTGTAACAGATTGCCCCCCAAAGTATGAAGTTAGAAGATGAGAACTGATAACTGAAATACTTTGTAGACTTTCAAGCAAGGGTGCGGGCTCAGAGAACTTGACAGAATATGCACACAACCATCAAACAAATGTTAAGACATTCTTCAAACCTAAGGCAGTCATACCTATGCTTGAGTGATAGAGACTTTCAAGGTATGGCCACCATAAATACACTGTGGATCCATAATTATATTGATAGAAGGTATAGCCACTGAATATACACTATGGATCTATACTCCCAT
Organism: Picea engelmannii; assembly: GCA_009831015.1. NCBI lineage: Eukaryota > Viridiplantae > Streptophyta > Pinopsida > Pinales > Pinaceae > Picea > Picea engelmannii. Next base: position 21,651 of record ML786728.1, on the reverse strand, counting down.
GACCTGAACTGATCATAGCCATGAAGAATACATAGTGGATATACAAGATTACAAGACATAGCCACGACCAATTAAAAGTGGGTCTATGTGACAGTATATGTGTCATTGTTCAAGAGAAACTCCGTCGCAACCTGGGCAAAGTACATATCAGAGTGATCAATCTACCCAGGGTCTTCTTACTGATCCTGATGTAGTACGAATCTAACCATGTGAATAGATGTCCTGATGTTGAACATGGCAAAAACCATTTGATTACCGGTCAATGATTTAAACCATTAACAAGCGTGATGGAGATCACTATTGATGTCAATGATTCCCACAGTACCCTAGTACATTGCAATGAATGTGAATAGATGAGATGAAGTCGAACATCTGTGGAATCATTCGATCAGAGGTCAATGATGTAAACCCACTGTCGAATGTGAGGAGGCCTTCCATTGAGGCATGCAGGTCCCAAAGTACTAATTGGTTTCTAATTCTAGTTCCTGGATAATGTGTTGAAGTCGACAGGAATAGACTCGTCGAAGGAGGGCCTTGGTGTATCCCCCATCAACGAAACTAAATGGACATAGAGATGTAATTGGTAGATCAAATGAACATGGACTAACATGAGTATTGAGACAAGATATTTGTGATGGATGAATCTCGAGGTGGATACTTCCCTTGAACACTGAGGCACAATAGCAGAAACATGACATGGACCAAAACATGATGATGTAGTGGATACTGTGACTTTCATCAGGTGACCCAAAGGAGTAAGAAAAACTCAGAGCATTGGTTCAGTGTAGAGGTTTAGCAAATTAATATGTACGCAAAGACAAAGTTTGATGTTCTAGGGTGACTCTAAGAGTTACTTGGTAATGTTCTCAAAAACGGCTTGGCTTGCTTCCTTCAATTTTTCCCCCATCCAGATAGATGAGTACCTCTTTTTAATTTAATGAGCTCAAGGAGGGTAACACATGCTCGATATAACTCACCTTCAGTAAGTTCCTATTCCTTTGTTTAAAGAACTGGAAGAAGTAAGGGTTCAATCCCATATGGGCCCTTCAATGTATGATGGTTTAACAAGTCCAGAGAAGGTAAACTCAAAGGTTTTTCATGATTATAGAGTCTGGAAAAACACTTAAAAGAGAACTCTCTCAGTTCCTGTTTTGTAAAGTAGTCTGATGAGATTGAAAAAGAGATAAACTATCACTCAACAGACGTTTTCTTCAAATAATTTAACGAGCGTGAAGAGAACAAGATCGCTCGGCAATATTTTCATGTTTAGAGAGTCTGAAAAGAACTTAAAGATGACTCCAATGTTGTCCTTTTTCGGAATTTTAGTCTCATGAGGCCGAAAAATAGATAAATTATCACTCAAAAGATTCCCTTTCAAACCTTTTAACGAGCGGGAAAGGAAGCAAGATCACTCGACAATCTTTTCATGTTTAGAGAGTCTGAAAAGAGCTTAAAGGAGACTCCAAGGGGTTCCTTTTTCGTGTATCCATACAGGGCCGAAAAAGAGATAAAAGTCTACCCAGATGCATTCTCATGTATTTACGAGCACAAGAAAGAACAAAGACTAATCTTGGTATGCCCCTAGCTTGAAAGCTAGTGGCTTAATTCCAGAATGATCATCAAAGGCTGGAGACATGCCCCCCAAGCTTCAATTCATTCACCGACTTTGAGGTTGTCACCAATTTCTCTACGAGATGAGAAAAAGGAGAAGGGTGTATGAAAAGAAGGTTCAAGAGAGGTGACTATTTCATTTTTTAATGATATTGACACAAGAAAAGAACTATGCTCAGGGCCTCTGTTTCATTTTTTAACGAGATTTCTACAGAGAGGAAAAATATGCTCATAGCCTCTGCTTGATCATGGCTTCCAAGAAGATAATTCTCTGGAAAGATACCATGTCAAGGGACAAAAATTGGTCATGTCCTCCAGGAGATCTTCGCTGGATGGAAGATAATCACTCGGAAAGGAACACATGTCGAGTGTTGCAATAGGGGTAAGGAGATCAGGCTCCGATAACCCTACCGCAGAAATCACCATGTCCACTACCGGATCCAAATCATCGGAAGTTGAAATCATGGGAGATGATGGAAAATCAACACCAAGAGGGGAGCTAGAGTGTATATCTTCCTGAATTTCTTCATGAGGGGAAGAAAACAGGATCGGTGATGGTTATTATCCCGAGGTAACTTGTCAATCCGAAGCATTTCTGGAATAGATTCATGAAAAGGAAAAATTGGGGAAATGTAGTCGATCGCAGACGACAAGGAACTCAACCGTGATTGCATTGAGGAAACGTCAGGTGCCAATAGATGTTGGTCATTTGATGATGGAGAAGTGGATTGGATAGAAACGTATGATTTTTAGGCTGGAATAAGTGGCATGGTGTCACCTAGTGCATCGAATTCCAATGAACAAGATACAAGCCAAGGGTCAGATGATTCCAAAGATTGATAAGACGTGGTCGAAATCATATCGACGGTGGCAATATGATGTGTAGTTGGTGGAAGTGGTGTAGGGAAGGTACCCATGAGGCTGGAATCTTTTAGTAAGCCAACACCAATGATTTCATATGTGATCTTGTGGTCTCCCAAGAAAGGAATATTGTTGGTAGAGGGAATGCGGGCATCGGTCATGCAGAAATCCAACCGATCAACAGTGACAATTTTTCCCTGATGAGGAAATTGGACACATCGAAAATATGACGAGGCAAAGACAGTCATAGCATAAAACCAACTTCTTCCAAATAACAAGTTGTAATCGAGGGGAGCATCGACCACCTCGACATCAACAATAACAGTTTTTCCACCCAATTGGATGGGCAGGGACTATAAAATCCCTTGGGGATGAAAACCTCACCCATCGAAGGTGTGTAACATCATTGGGGATTTGTTGAGTGCTAGTGATTTTAAACCTTTCCAACACGCCAAAGACATGACACAAGTCGAGGCTCCCTCATCCAGAATAGTTCGGTGCATTTGTTGGTTGTGAACAACAACATCAACTTGGAATGCAAGTTGGTGGGAGTGTCGAGACACATAATTATCTAGGTTTAACATGATATGGTTGGATGACTCAGGATCAAGAGCACCAAGAGAGGCCAAGAGCATTCTACGTTGACTGGGGCAGTGTTGTAGAACTTCTAATGCAGACATAGCGCATGATGTTTGAGCCAAATCTTCAACAATGTTGTAGTTATGGGTGGCACATGAACTAGGATTAAAGGTAGCTTTACATATAGTTCTCTTAGGAGGGCATAAGATAGAGTCGAACGTGAGTTTCTCAATATGAAGTGGTCTAGATGGAAGATTAACTGATGGAAGACTAACAGAGGATGATGATGAATCTGGTAAATTACCGGTACCGTTAGTGTCTTTTCTTTTGTAAGGGTTACCTGGTGTGTCATATGTCTTAGAGTGAGTGGTCAAATTAATTCCATTAAACATATAAATATGTGCACTCAATGAGGCCTCATCATTAGGATGGTTAGAACTACCTCGAGGAGAGGGAGTTTCAACAACCATGGATTGTTGCTGTGGAAAAGGCTGAGTAAGCACAACGGGTTGTGACTTTCCTTGGAAAATTTTGTCCACTTCATTGCGAAGTGGAAAATATTGAGTGTAGTGATCATCACCACAAATGATACACGAGAATTTCAGTTTCCATTGTGGTTTCTTTTCGGTAGCAAGTGTTTGAGCTTGATTTTTTGGTTGTTCATTATTATTTTTTGATTTATTCTTTGTCTTCTTCTTACCTCTGGATTGTTGTGAAGGGGAATATTGAACTGCATTCACCTCAGAGATATGAGTTTGGGGGGAGGTAGAGGAGAGTGTGGTCGATTGGGAAAAATATCGAGTTTTGACGGAACCGATAACACCATTCGTATGAGATGAGCATGACAGCTTAAATGGATCGGTATTATCTCGAGAAACATTCGAAAGAAAATCATACAGAGTACCAGATTGGGAATAAACCAAATCTAAATACTGGGCCCGAGTGATGGCTTGTTCCTCAGTGACCGTACCTCCCATAGAGACATCGTGAGCGATCAGGGGTAGCAATGATTTAGTAAACCATTCTGCCAATAGTATGTCAGGAATGACTGCCTTGATCATCCTTCATCGTCGCCTCCACTCATGAATATGGTCAGATATCTGCACGGAGTTAGTTTGACGAAGGGAGGTCAAGAGTTCAGTACCCGTCTCGTAGCGAATATGCAGTTGAAAGTGCGTGAGGAAAGACATGCCAAGGGAATTGAAATCATGAAAAGAAGCACGTGGTAGTTCAATATACCACTTTGCCACCGAGCCTGTAAGTGTTCGCTAGAAAATATGCAAATGTATAGAATCAACCATGAGGGAGTTTGATGAACACCACAAATGGAAAGTCATCACATGGTTGTTTGGATCTTCGCCAGATTTTTTGTCAAATTTCAGAATATCAGAAGGAAGTTTAGCTGGAATGACTGGCCAAACCGATGAATGAAAAATAGGATCATTAGTTAACCGAGACAAGTCTGGGAGATCCAGAGTCACAAGGAAAGGTAGATGTCAGTTAATTTGGGGATGATATTAGTGTGGCATATGAACACTAGTAGGACCATAAACTAGGTTAGGTGGATAGTTGTAACTATTAGGTCCTCCTATATATGGTTGTTTCTGGCCAGGATAAGTAGGATTTGATGGTGGATGAGAAACATTTGCATAACCCGGTGGGTTCTGAGCATTATAGGCCGGGTGATTTTCTTACCCATGAGGATAAACATTCTTCCCTTGAGAATGGTAAGGAGTAGATCCCAGAGGTGAATACACATTAGACCCATGAGGAGGATAAGACTGTGGTCCCGGATAACTCCAGGTGGTGTTTGGGGTGCCTCCTGGATAAGGTTGTCTGTAAGATGTTCCGGAAGGAACAGGATTTGATACTCCTCCTAATGGATTATGAGATGAGTGCCCCCAAATGGGGGGTTGAATGAAAGTGCCTCCTGAAGATACTCCCCAGGGTTGTGAAGGGTTTCCAGAAAATGAAGGTTTCCTCCCTTCCAGAGGTGGGTTAACGACCGGGGTATGACTGGCAAATGGAGGTTTCCCTCCAGGAGGAGCATGAAAAGGGGGTTGTCCCCTGGGAGGGGTAGGTCCACCATGGAACGGTATTCCTCTAGGAGGGAAAGGTTTGTTATATGGTGGTTTCCCTCCAGTCAATTGTTTTTGACCAGCAGGGGTCTGCATTCTCAGGTGAGAAGATGTCCCAGCAGAATCGTGTGGAACATGTGGAGCTGTAGAGTAAAATCTTGTAGAAACGGAGCTAGAGATTGAAGTGATTTGGAGATGAGTAGAGGTGATGAGTCCAGTATTAGGATGGACTTGTGTTGGTGTAACAGTAGGGTTAATAACCTGATCGACTGGGTGATTCATGGTTTGATCGGATGATTCTGTTTCACTAGGAGGGTCATGGGGATGAAAGGGTTGTCGAAAGGATTTAAAATGTTCATAGAGATCACGTCCTGATGAAGTCCTCCATACAGAATGAGTAGGTGTGGGATTGGTATCTACTGCGATGCTAGGACGGACATGAGTCCTATACTCATCACCAAATATTGGATCTGTGGATCCCATATATGTTTCAGTAAAAATCCTCTCCGGTAATCATGGGACGTCTTCGTCTATGACGTTCCCAAGGGAGTCTAAACGAACCAAAAGTGGTTCGATAGGATTTACCAACACAGATGTAGTGGGATTTTCAATCGTAATCAAAGCGCCTTCTGAGTTATCTAACCGAGGAGCAATAACACTTCCAGCGTCAGATTGATTTTCTACCTCTCTACGATAGTTGTCTTAGGGAGGGTTAGGAGGTAAGGGTTGATAGCCTTCTAGAGGCAGCCCTTGCATCCTACGTGATCGACGAAGACCTTTATCATCTACATGATCAATTGTGGAGAATAACAGAACACACTAAAAATCTAGGGCCAACTAACAAAAATAAACAACATACGCTAATAAAATCTAGGAATCAACCAAGTAGACAAAACTTCTCTCGATGATCATACTAGTTGGTGATGAAATCCAACGTTGCATGATCAAGTCGAGAAGGGGATAGGATATGGTGGAATAGTTACAATGGTGACCTGCTTAATGGACTTTAACCTTGGTGCAAGATTCCACGCAATAATTGTGGATTTACCCTCCAAGGAGCCCGAGTGAGTTTGACCTATGTCTATTCTAGGTACAGTGAGACTTCCCTTCACTGTCACTGTTGTTCCTGAGTCTGTACTAAGGCTTAAAATACAGTGTCAAGGCATCCAAAAAAGAGGTAAAATATATATACAATAATAAAGTCTCATTCGGTATTGGAAACTAAGGGAGATTTCTATGTTCCCTACGTCTAGCTTCCAACTGTTCCTGGGTTGCGATATCTTGTTCAATGGCCGCCCATGAACGTTCTAATTCTTCCCGGGTATTAGCAGTTCTAAGGGTCGTACTGAAAAGATTTAATGCGATATTGGTTTGATCTAATATCTCGAGTTGAATATTGGGTTGAATTACCGGGGGTATAGTCATTGAGGAACAGTAAGGGTATGGAAATGTTTTAACAAGAGATTTTAATGGCTGATTTGATTCGGTCGAAAATAAGAGAAATCTTCGTATGAAGAATGAAATGGGACTACAAACAAAAGGCCCTTTCCCGTAACTGTATGATTTTCGTAAAAGATATGAAATGAGAGAAGAACATCCAATACTAGTAACATAAAATCCTTATCAATAAAA
>ML786727.1:1124503-1138568 GCA_009831015.1 Picea engelmannii | reverse complement strand
GTCCCATGTTTGACCTATTCATGGTCACTAGCTAGTTTAACTCATCTTAATTTAATATGGAGATTTACAAAAAACTCAATGTTGATGAAGTCTGTGTAATAGAATTTTTCCAAATTTAACTTTGAGTGGAGATAGATCAATAGCGCTAGTTACAAACTTCTTCAAATACCTAGATCAACCTTAATATACATGAGATAATACTTTAGTCTTAGATGTTTTTTTCTGATACTGCCTCCCCCACTTAAACTAATAGAATGATCACCTCCTCCTCGATGCTTCTTAAAGGAAATACGAAGCAGGAAAATTTAACTTCTATTTAGAATTATACCAAGCCAATGCAAGGGATGCACCCTCCCTCCACTTAGGAAATCCTCACAACATCGTCATTTGATCAATGACTCCCACCCACAACCCCCTCAGTTGTGACAAGGGGGATGGAGTCATTAGGCACCAAATTCAAACATTGTGTTGGGTTTGTTGTCCATAACAATAATATCTCACTTGGATGTTAAACACACTAAGATGATTTAGCTCAAATTGATTTCTTATAAGATTTTATTTCACACTCCTATCGTCCATTTATACTATTGTACCTAGCAGTCCCATGTTTGACCTATTCATGGTCAGTAACTGGTTTATGCCGTCTTAATTTAATATGGCGATTTACAAAAAAATCAATGTTGATGAGGTCCGTGTAATAGAATATTTCCAAATTTAACGAAATATGTGTTAAAAGAATAATTGCATAAAATAAAATTGAGATTAATGTGGAACATATGCGAAACCAATACCCCTCATCCCGTTCTTGGAAATTGGATGAAAGCACCTCCCATAATGAACGAAAACACCTCTCAAAATGTTACCATTCTGGAGAATTTTCTAGAGCATTTTTGTGAATAGACTCTTAATGTAGAAAGATACATTTGAACACTTCCAAGAGCACTCTAACTCCATGCAAAATATGCCCTAAGTGTTTCTCTTTACTTGATAAAAAAATATAATATAACAACGCTAAACATTTGATCATATTGAATTCAAATGTGGAACAAACAAAGACTATATCGTAAACTAACATTATTCAAATTTCAAATGTGGAATAAACAAAGACTATATCATGAACTAACATAGACCCCATAGTGATTAATATATATCTAGTTTTGGAATTTTCAAATTTTTATAACATAAACAAATTTGATTAATTATGATACTCTAGCTTTTTTAATTGCTGGAAAATATTGCATCGTTTGTGACCAATGAAGAAAATATGAAAGAGACAGGTGAGGAGGAGAATGTGTATAAGAGATTAGCATAGTCACTAACTCGCGGTTGACGTCGAAAGATGGCTTATGGCTGTGTGAATACGGCTGTGTGAATATATTAATAATTTTTAATCAGGTAGATGTGGCAATAAGTTAGTGAATACAGTAATTTTTAAACACGATTAGGTAAATGTAAAAAAGTAAACATATAAACGGATGTCTTTATAACAGCTCGAAAGTTAATGGATGAAATCAGAGCTATTCATTTATTGTGACCACTAAAAATATTTTAGGCATATTTAATCTCGTCCATAAAAAACGTATTAAGAACTAAAAACCTATTAAATGTGCCCATTGTCAATAGATGTACGCCTTTCAACATAACAAAAAGGGGTGAGAAGAAAAGATGATATATAAGAGACAGGTGAGGAGGAAATTGTGTATGAGATCTTTGATCCAGACAAAACCCTAGGTCCAACGGCTTTACAAATAATTTTTTTTGGTGCTTGCTGGTCTCTGATCGAATTTGACCTAGAAGACTGGCGCCATAATAGACAAAGCAGACTGACAGGAGCAGGTAAAGCCTGTACAAATGCTTCAAATATAGGCATGCTCTCAGCCATGGCACGCGTAGCCGGAGCCTCGGATATTACGTTCACATTTTATTATTAATTTCTCTGATTTTTTTAACTTATTTCCTAAATCTGTGTCCATGCTTCCTCTCGCCAGAATAAGCGAGTTTACAATGTTTTTTAACTTTTACCGTCAAACACCTCAACAATCCGCGCCATAAATCTCGTGGAAAAATCATGAACCCTGTAACCTTGCTCTTACCTTTACTCACACCTAAGTTTACAATTAAAAACTGACAAATTGGATCCTTTGGGTTTGTAGTTTAAAGGTTCTATGGTGGTTTGATTTTTTTTTGTTTGAAATTAGGTTAAAAGTTGTATTTGTAAATTTTAGTAGTTAATTATGTATAATTTTAATGTTTTATGAGTTTTTCAACACATTTAATTTATTTCTACATTATAAATATCAAAAATATAATTTTATATAAATTTATATGGCCAAATTGAAATTAAAAAAACCAAACTATAAAACAATTAGAAAACACCCTATTTCTGAACTTTACTGTATGCCACGGCCCTTGGCCCTTATGCACACCTGACAGATTTGAGTTTACTCCTTTTACGAGGAATGGGGAATTTGGAGTTTAGTGGACGAGGAGTATGTGACAATGATGTTGGAGATGCTTGGTTTTTTTTTAGCTTCTCGTGGAACTGGAACCTTTTTGCTTTTAACTTTGCAATCGAAATTTCCAAAAGTAAGTTAATAATCATTATGTAGGGCCGTGAAATGATTCTATAGGCAGGAAGGTCCATAGGAAAAAGCATATCTGGCACGAGTTTTGAATTTTTATGGGAAAATAGCAATATTTCATTTTACCTTAAATGTTAAGAAAATTATATTTTTTTTAATATTTAATTTAATTTAATTAAATAATAATGTTTTTTAAATGTTAAAATTGTTTTAAAAAATTATAAAGAGTAAACTATGTAAATTAGATGATGAGAGAAAAATTAAAGTGCATAGCAAGGGAATTGGAAAACATCAACACAATGATATAGGGAATAGGAAAGATGTTCAAGAAGAAGTAGGTTTTCTAGTTGAGACATGTTGCTTTGGAGAAGTATTTCTAACATTCCAAACCATGAAGAAATGTGTGATTGACATGAGGTGATGGAAAGCTGGTCATGCGGTCTCTTCCTACTGTCAGAGGGATATAAGTAAGAGGTAATCAATTTACTACATGTTATTTTATGGAATTAGTCTCTGGTAAGTCATCGATGAAGGTTGAACATATCTCACGGAGAGAGGGCTAAGCATCTCTACTCTTCATAAGCCACGAGTGTTTGGAGAGAACCAAGTGAATATCTGAAGAGACAAAAGAACTATGCTCTGATCTCATAATAAGGAGAGCATTTGAATAAAAAATGGTCCTCAATCTTAGGCTCCAAGGAGTAGATATGGAGATATGGTGCTCCCAAGGAAATATTGTGCTTTGTCTCGATGTAAGTTGGGTGAGAGGGACCCTATGGTTACAAAATAACTAGATTATGGTTTACTCTAGGTAGTGGATGAGCCCATCACTACACTATACATATAAGTCCAAGTAGTGTTGAAGTTTGGAAGAAAGAGGGTCTTTAGGCTCATACCATGTGGACCAAAGGGAGGCTATGCAAATAAGTATGAATAACCTTGTTCATCTCACCCTTGAAGAGATCAAGAGCATCCATTGAAAAGTTATGCGGGGTGGTATGTCGATATCAAGGTCAATGAGGTGAAGCAATGATGGGGTTCTCACATAACAACATCAATTGGTCCCATGCTTTGTCTGCTTCATAAAGCACTTGAGAGAAAGATATGGATATCTATGAAAGCCACTTTGTGGGTTACCCATTAGTTTGAGCATGCGCATTATTGTCACCACATGAAATATCATCAAATCAACGAGTTGGGTTGTGCCAAATTCTACATGAATGATATCATGAGGCACTGATATTTTGACATGAAGATGTCTAGATAACATTGTGATGAGTATTCTCTCTATCTTGTTTTATTGTACTCCTTGAAGGTGTGACCCCTAAACCTCACTCACATACAATACAATAGGGGTGACTAATGAATGAAAAAGTCAAATCTTTGATCAAATGTCTTGAACTAAAATTGAAAACATTACTTTCAAGAGTGGTAAGAACCACACATACCCTACTTAGTGTAGCCTCTACTGTTGGAGCCAAGCCAAAGCATGGTCCACAGAAGAGGACCCCAAATATACATATGGAGAGATTACCTCAACACTTTCTCCTATGTAAGTAAGAATCACGTTGTTTTCCACCCTTTTAGGGATGTTAAAGGCCATGCCTTTTGTTTCCTTAGATTAACTCATTGATGGGTGTCACAAAATGAAGCTAAGATGTTAAGTTGTCTCTAGAGGTCCCTCGCTGAGTGGGACATTGATCTGGATTTTATGAGAATAATGAAATGAATACAGATCTATATTATTAACACAAATATACAATGAACAATAATAGAGATACAATAAAACTTAGCTTCTATTCAATAAAGAAATATGTTGAAACTGTAAAATGCAATCTGAAACAAGCTTGCTAGAATGGTGGTGGCTTATCTTTGAGAAGAGATTTGATTGTTGCGCTCATTCAAAATAAGATGATTATAACGAGGCTCCAAAGGCCTTTTTACATCAAACATGAATGCCAAAACCATAGACATCCAAAAACCTAACCCTAGGAGATGAAGCACCAAAAGTCATGTGGGCCCCATTTGATCTGGATTTATGAGCGGAACGAAATGAATAACAAACTGAACACAATAAAACAGAGATACAGAGAGCAACAACATATATCCAGTGAAAAATAACTTTTATTGAATAAATAAAATAGGTTGAAACTGTAAAACTGTATAACTGAAACAACTTGCTCGAATGGTGGTAGCTATCTCTGAGAAGAGATGTGGCTTCTACGCACATCCGTCTGAGCATAATGATTATAATGAGGCTCCAGAGGCCTTTTCAACATTACTCATGAATGACAAAACCCTAGACATCCAAAAACCTAACCCTAGGATATGAAACGCTAAAAGTTATGTGGGCCCCGCTGGGTAAGTTGGTACCTCAACTTCCCAGGGTCGTAACTTTTGCATACGACCTCTGTTTTAGGTGCGTGATAGCCCGTTGAAAATGTTTTTTTGAGAACTACACATTATGTCGTCAAACTCTGACTCTGTTGATCCAAATTATTTTCAGAATGAAATGAAAGCAAATAAATTACAATGAAGTACTCATGAAAATTGTTAGAAACAGAGAAATACAACAATACTTGATTTCTATTAATGAAAGAATTGTAAATAGACTGTAAAAATACAGAGTGCAAGACTCACTAGAATGGTGGAATCTTTATCTATGAGAAGAGATGTGACGGCTACGCTCATTCGCCAGAATATGATTACAATGAGGCTTAGAAGACCTTTTTATGATAAACATGAATGCCAAAACCCTAGACATCCAAAAACCTAACCCTAGGAGATGAAACACCAAAAGTTATGTGGGCCCTGTTTGGGTAAGTTAGTACATTAACTTCCCGGGGTCGTAACTTTTGCATACGATCTTCATTTTATGCGCGTGATAGCCCGTTGAAAAGGTATTTTCGAAAACTACACATTACGTCGTCAAACTCTGAATTGGTCTACAGTTTGACTGTGGCAAGCCAAAAAAACATTGTTTAGGGCCCCAAAATGGCCCTGGAAGTACAACAAGATGTGCTGACATGAAAACATACAAAATAAGCCAGTTGGATTAGGTGGGAGGCCACCAATATCCACTTGGAAGATGTGTCGGGCTTCATACAGCCCGAAAGTGTAGAACCCACAATTACAAAGAAGTACAAAAGAACGTGTTGAACTAAAAACTGACAAGAGGAGCCAGTTGGAATAGGTGGGTGGCCACCAATATCCACCTGGATCATTTGTCTATAGTTTGACTGTGGCAAGCTAAAAAAATAAATGTTTAGGGCCCCAAAACGGCCTTGGAATTATAGAAAGATGCACCGACATGAAAAGTTCCAAAATAAGCCAGTTGGATTAGATGGGTGGCCACCAATCTCCACCTGGAAGATGTGTAGGGCTTCAGACAATCCCATAAGTGTATAACCCACAATTACAAATAAGTACAGAAGAACATGATGAACTAAAACAATCAAGAGGAGCTAGTTGGAATAGGTGGGTGGCCACCAATATCCACATGGATTAATGCTCCCCACTTAGGAAGAAATGGTCTCCATTACATTGAATGCCCCCATCAGGTGAGGAAAATTTTGTTGAATTTGGCTCTGGGTGAGCCACTTTCCTTGGTGCAGGAGTTTCCTTGCCTTGACAACCCGATAAAGTTGGATCCTTTGCTAGCAAGTTCCCTTGACCTTTGTGTCCACTAAATGATAAGTGGATGCATGTTCCATGCAGTCATGGTTGAGATCTATTAGTGTCAATTGTTCTGCGATCTCTAAGGTGTTCAATAATGGTGGAAAATATGGCCAAAGGAGGTCCACATTGAACATTGGGTGCAAGCCAAGGAAGGGTGGAGTGTTGAGCTTGTTATCACTCCAAGAGTCACCCCCAAACTGCAAATGGAAGTAATCTTGGTAACATACAAATTGATTTAATTTTACTTTGGGATCAGGGATTAACAAGACTGTAAAGAAAGGAAAATACAACATGTATCATTGCAGATCAATGATGGACCATTGGGCTATTGAGTCATAAACAATCTTCTCGTTGAAGGCATTTAATATCCCTATCAGACAAAAGATTTGTATAATGATGAAGAGAAGAATGAGAGAATAACATAAAGACGAATATTCTCTAAGCAAAGATTCTATCTGCAAAGAGAATTTGGATGTGTCTGAACAGTAAACAATGATAAATAGGCGAGCTTACAACAGATCCTCTACCGCATCAAGAATCTATCAATCAAAGGCAAATTTTAATCCTTAAAATCAACAATCCGTTCAAACAAGATGATGAATAGAACATAGAAGGAAAATCTGATGAAACAACTCATATGAATCTTCAATAACATACAATTTACAGCTACATGCTCCTCTGACTTACAAACTGAAATATACAGTCATAAAAATTTCTCAAAACCTCCTCCGGTCTTCGGTCGAACCCCCCTCTTCCTTTATATCATTCATCCCATGTATTTATATTCAAAAAAATAGACATGCCATGACAAAATTGGATCACAGGTCTTGTTTCTTAGGCGCTTCTTCTCTAGTGTCGTGTGTCTTCTCTTGTCTATTTTGTTCCTTCTGTCAGAAGGAAACTTTGGTCAGTATGGGCCTGCAGGAAAAACTGGCCTCTTTGGTACTTTAGGCTGATAGTTTTTTTTCTCCTCGACCAGACCCTCCATGCTTCCACTTAAAGAGGTAGTCGATGATTCAACCACCAGTCCTTCTTTCATTGACTGATTTCTCCCTGGATCAAAATGAGGCTTAAAGCCTAGCTTGTTGCCACGCTTTGCTCGCAGATTGGGTCCTATATAAGCACATGATTTCAGAAGTTACCAAGGGTGGTTTGGATCCACACCGCTCCGACCCCTGCAATCCACCACAAACTGCCACGTACCTCTTTAGCTATACCGTGGTTTCGATTACGGGACCACTCTAAGATTTTAGCATTCGAGCACTTTTTGTCCCTGCAATGAAGTGTGGTCGTCGATCTTGTCACAATCCACGATTTGGGAACGCCCTGCTTTTGTTTCCACACATTGCTCTTGGATGGACCCTACATCAGAACGTGATTGCGGAAGTTGTCAAGGGCGTTTTGGGTCCACACCGCTTCGACCCCCACAATCCACCACCAACTGCGACGTACCTCTTTCTCTATACCATGGTTTTGATTGCAAGACCACTCTAGAATTTTAACCTTTGAGTATGTTCCAGCCCCGCAATGAAGTGTGGTCCTTGATCTATTGCAATCTGCGATATGGGTAACCTTGCTATTTTAGCGCTCCCGCTAAAATTTATCCATCTTCCAACTCCAGAATCCTTTTAACCATGTTTCAATTTTGGTGTTTGGGAGCTTTGAATGCCAAGCGAGAATATCTCCCGGAGGACTATCTCCCGAATCTGACGTGGTGGCCTGAAGTCATTGTGTTGTCACAACTATTGATGGATGAGCGCCATGTGTTTGAACTGATGAGTGCTAAGTGTCTTTGGCACTTCAACACTTCGGGCTTCAGGAGTTTTGGATTGTGAAGCATGAAAAACTCCCGGAGTGATATGAGCCCAGAGTGATGTGGTATCCTGAAATGAATGCTATGCGTCCTTGACGGATCAGTGCCATGTGTTGAGTTGAAAAACGTCAGTGGAGTGGTAGGGCCTGAAGCGACGTGTCAGCCTGACGTCACTTCGAGACTTTGGGAGTTTTTGAATGCGGGCGTGAATATCTCCTGAAGCGAATTTCTCTCGGTTAACATGGCAACCTCTCGTCACTTCAGCACTTTGGGCTTTGGGACTTCAGGAGTTTGGGATGTAAAGAATGGAAATCTCCCGAATTGACTTTCTTCTGGTTGACGTGGCAGTCTCTTGTCACTTCGGGACTTCGGCACTTCGTGGATTTGGGATGTTTGGATGGAAATCTCACGAAGTAACTTTCTCTCGGTTGACGTGGAAACCTCTCGTTACTTCGACACTTCGGGCTTTAGGAGCTTTTAATATGAACTGCACATGGAATCTCCACTGTTGAAAATTGAGCCCACCCGTTTGCTTGTATTTCAAGCCCAAAATGCACTGCTCTGAATGCTACATTTTGCTCATAATTTTTCCCTATGCATAAAACATACTTGACCGACCTAACTTTATCAACTAGAAGAGGATAAACTTATAGGAAGGTATGAAGAAAAGAGAGAGACTCGGTTGAGGTGTAGACCTAGGTTTTAACAATAACTACATATGACCCATGACAACTTTATGTGCTAACATTTGGCTCCACAGGGGATGGCATGCTCCCTGTGAGCTGCCAAGAACAAGCAGCTTCAATATCTTATCCTAGTGCTATGGGGTCACTTATTCAAATAATAAAAGCAAACTGAAAACTGAAAATCTTGCACACATGCTTATTTATATACAAGACCCTACTCTAACTGACCTTTACAATGCTTAAGTGAAGACAAACTTCCACCATGGCCAGCCAAATTGTTTGGTAACATAATTATTCTTTTCACTGCAAATGATCCATAAAAGGTAAGGGAAGTATGACAACAGAATGAAAACATGTTTTGGAACACTGCCAATACCTCCAAATGATGATAAGATGATTAATTTTGTAGGCTCTAATGCTTTTGGGAAGTTCAACTCCATATATAACCTCGCAAGGTCATAAAATTTATAATAAGGCATGTTAAATTGGTAAAAAGTTACCTCCTTTATTTCATCCTTGCTCACATGTTGTTTGATGTTCTCAGCATGTACATGTGGATAAAGGATTGATGTAGGCTTGCTAATCCCTGGTGATATCTGCTCATTTATAAGTGTTGGATATGAGATAAGCTGCACATTTAGCTCTTCCTTTTCTCCTCCACGGCTCTCCCAAGGATCAGATTCATAATTATCATATACATGAACCATGCTACGAGCTTCCAAAGAAGCTATGAAAAAACTCTACTCTTCATCATCTTCACTGGGATATTCATAAAAAATTGGTTGTTCTTGGTCAATATTTGAAACAACTTCTTCATCATAAGCAAGGCTGCTAAAGACATATGTTTCAAGAAAAAAAATATCCTCTGCATTTTCTTCATAAGAGCAACAAACAAAATTTGACTTCAATTCTGAAAAGCTAGGAAAAAACAGAGAGGAATCTTCCCTAGTTTTTTTAACTAACTTATCGCTTATCTCAGCTTCATAGTCATGAGAAATATCTATTGATGTATACTCTTGCTCTTTGACACCAAAATATTCAAAAGAGACAAGTTGATCTTCATAAACATTTAAAACAACAGATACATCTGATAACATGCTAGATGTTTCTATGTTATTTCTATCATAATGAATATCATTCAACACCTATCGATATTCATGGAAAAATCTTTCTTCCACAATAAATGCTTCATCACAAATATGGTTTTCATGAATAGAAGAATCTTTATGAAGCAAAGAAAACTCATCACAACAATTTTCATAAAGATACTCAACTGAAAAATACTCTTTACAAAACGAATTGAAAGATGCATGAAAACCTGTCAAAGAGATGATGCTTGCAATTGGAAGAGATCGACACCAATCACGAGCAGTCTCCTCTAATGAATACCTGAAAAGATTAATCTGAACATCTTCATGCACAGTATGAAGTTGATGAATAAAATCATGAAAATCCAACAAATGTTTAGTTGGTACCTCCCACTCTTCTCCTCGAAATTTAGGAAGGCTACTTCCCCATTCATTTCTACTAGGATCTAGATTAGGGAAACAAACTATCTTTGAAAATTCATAGAAATCATACCTCTGAGCTAAAATCTTATCCATTTCAAAATAGTGGAGTCGTCAATAGATTTCCAAACAATGGAGTCGCCATGGTGAAAGATGAGCAATTAGAATAACGTGTCCAACTTCAGTTCACCATCTAAAATTGGATCCCTTCGTTGTCATTCTCCCAGGGAAGATATCTTCACTTTCATCCCCGACAACGGCTCCATTAATGTTATCACTCCAAGAGTCACACACAAACTGCAAATGGGAGTAAGCTTGGTAACATACAAATTGATTTAATTTTAGTTTGGGATCATGGATCATCACGAATTTAAAGAAAGGAAAAGACAATAGATATCACTGCAGATCAGTGATGGACCATTGGTCTATGGAGTCATAAATAGTCTTCTCGTTGAAGACATTTAAGCTCCCTATTAGACAAAAGATTTGTATAATGATGAAGAGAAGAATGAGAGAATAACATAAAGACGAATATTCGCTAAGCAGAGATCCTCTCTGCAAAGAGAATTTGGATGTGTCTGAACAGTAAACAATGATAAATAGGCGAGCTTACAACAAATCCTCTACTGCATCAAGAATCTATCAATCAAAGGAAAATTTTAATCCTTAAAATCAACAATTCGTTCAAACAAGATGAAGAATAGAACAAAGAACATATAAGACAAATATGATGAAACAACTCATATGAATCTTCAATAACACACAATTTATAGCTACATGCCCCTCCGGCATACAAACTGAAATATACAGTCATAAACATTTCTCAAAACCTCCTCCCATCTTGGGCCAAACCCCCCTCTTCCTTCATATCATTCATCCCATGTATTTATATTCAAAACAATAGACATGTCATGAAAAAAATGGATCATAGGGCTTGCTACTTGGGCGCTTCTTCTCCAGTGTTGTGTGTCTTCTCTTGTCTGTCATGTTCCTTCTGTCAGAAGGAAACTTTGGTTAATATGGGCTTGCAGGAAAATTTTCCCTCTGTGGTACTTCGGGCTGACAATTTTCTATCTCCTCGGCCAAACTCTCCATGCTTCCACTTAAAGAGGTAGTCGATGATTCAACCACCAATCCTTCTTTCATCGATTGATTTCTCCTTGGGATCAGGATGAGGCTTAACGCCTAGCTTGTTTCCACGCATTGCTCGCGGATTGGGTCCTATTTAAGCATTTGATTGCGGAAGTTGCCAAGGGAGGTTTGGATCCACACTGCTTTGACCCTCGCAATCCACCACCAATTTCCACGTACCTCTTTATCTATACCGTGGTTTCGATTACGGGACCGCTCTAAGATTTTTGCGTTCGACCACTTTCTGTCCCTGCAATAAAGTGTGGTCGTCGATCTTGTCGCAATCCGCGATCTGGGAACACCTTGATTTTGTTGCCACGTGTTTCTCTTGTATGGGCCCTACATCAGCATGTGATTGCGGAAGTTGTCAAGGGCGGTTTGGGTCCACACCGCTTCGACCCCCGAAATCCACCACCAACCGCCACGTACCTCTTCTACTATACCATGGTTTTGATTGCGGGACCACTCTAGAATTTTAACGTTCGAGTATGTTCCGTCCCCGCAATGAAGTGTGGTCGTTGATATGTTTCAATCTACGATCTAGGTAACCCTACTATTTTAGCGCCTCCACTAAAATTTATCTGCCTACCAACTCTAGAATCCTTTTAACTATGTTTAGAGATGGAACAAATTTTGGCGTTTTGGAGCTTTGAATGCTAAGAAAGAATATCTCCCGGAGGACGATCTCTCGAATCTGACGTGGTGGCCTGACATCATTGTGTTGTCACAACTACTGATGGATGAGTGCCATGTGTCTGAACTGATGAGTGCCATGTGTCTGAACTGATGAGTGCCAAGTGTCTTCGGAACTTCAGCACTTCGGGCTTCGGGAGTTTTGGATTGTGAAGCATGAAAAACTCTCGGAGTGGTACGAGCCTGGAGTGACGTGGTAGCCTGAAATGAATGCTATGCATCCTCAACGGATAAGTTCCACGTGTTGAGTTGAAAACCCCCCATGGAGTGGTAGGGCCTAAAGCGGCGTGTCAGTTTGACGTCACTTCGAGACTTCAACTCTTCGGTACTTCGAGAGTTTTTGAATGCGGGTGTGAATATCCCCCGAAGTGACTTTCTCCTGATTGAAGTGGCAACCTCTCGTCACTTTGACACTTTAGACTTTGAGAGTTCAGGATGTAAAGCATGGAAATCTCCCGAAGTGAATTTCTTTCGGTTGACCTGGTAGTCTCTCGTCACTTTGGGACTTAGACACTTCGGGGCTTCAGGATGTTTGGATGGAAATCTCCTGAAGTAACTTTCTCTTGGTTGATGTGGCAACCTCTCATTACTTCTACGCTTCGAGAGCTTTTAATATGAACTGCACATGGGATCTCCACTGTAGAAAATTGAGCCCGTCTGTTTGCTTGTATTTCAATCCCGAAATGGAATGCTCTAAATGCTGCATTTTTCTCATAATTTTTCCCTGCGCATACAACATACTTGACCGACCCGACTTTATCAACCAGAAGAGGAAAAACTTATAGGAAGGTATGCAAAAAAGAGAGAGACTCGACAGAGGTGTGGAACTAGGTTTTAACAATAACTACATATGACCCATGACAATTTTATGTGCTAACAGAGCTCAAAAGCATTATTACCCAGAGCCTTGGTGATAGTGTAAGGCCCATAGCGAAGTGGACAAAGCTTCTGATGGGGCCCTATAAGGCGCTCTTTCTACAAATGTAACCAGACCTTGTCTCCCACCGGAAACTGGTGCGGTACTCGGTGTTGATCATGGCGCTACTTGTACTTAGCATTAGATTTCTTCAAAATCTCATGGACCTGTTGACGGATGTGTTGAATCTTCTCAATGAATATGGTGGCTTTGTCAGCCTCAGACTGAACATGGGAAGATTCTGCCTTTGTGGTTGCAAGAGGTAGTGCAACATTAATGGGACCCAAGGGTTGGAATCCCAATGTTTCAGGATAAATTCGTGAGTGCGGACACAGACCAATCTCCCTAGATCCACCTGGATCTAGAACAAAGCAAGACAAAATACAACTCTTTCCCTAGATCTAGATTATTGAACGAACTAAGAGAAATGGATAGTGGACATACCTTATGAACGCTCTCCTTAAATCTCTGTTGTTCCTTGCTCCGCTTCGATGCTCTTGTGCCGTCCAATCACAACAGTACAAACCAATCGAAGTACAAGCAAATTAATGTATTAAATACCTAGTCTATACATGTGATCAAGGAATCATGTAATAAGATGACATCATCATTATGGGAAAGGGACATATTCAAGTATTGAATTAACTGAAAGAGAAATATACAACTTGAGCCTTGATGTCGTAGATCTCCTTTCAATGGCTTCTAGTTCTGACACACACACTTGCTCATGCATGAAGAAAATCAACCACATAAGATAACCTTGCTGTAGTCCTTTGCTGCTGTAGCATCAGTCCTCCATACAGTCTAGCACTGATTCTCCAATCAATCTCCTACTAGATTGCTTCTAATCTCTTTTGTTAACCCTTTCCATGAGCAATCTCCTCAATATATAGGAGAAGATAGTTTAGTTACTTAGATAGAGAATGATCCCAAGATATCTGGAAAGTCAGTATTTTGCCAACCATTTGAAAGCCAACTCATCCTTCTAGAAGATTCTTTCTAGAAGGATCGAGAACTCATCCATTTTCCTTCTTTAGAAACATGTCCGCACCCTGACT
>ML786727.1:1033885-1117219 GCA_009831015.1 Picea engelmannii | reverse complement strand
AGTCTATACATGTGATCAAGGAATCATGTAATAAGATGACATCATCATTATGGGAAAGGGACATATTCATGTATTGAATTAACTGAAAGAGAAATATACAACCTGAGCCTTGATGTCGTAGATCTCCGTTCAATGGCTTCTAGTTCTGACACACACACTTGCTCATGCATGAAGAAAATCAACCACATAAGATAACCTTGCTGTAGTCCTTTGTTGTTGTAGCATCAGTCCTCCATACAGTCTAGCACTGATTCTCCAATCAATCTCCTACTAGATTGCTTCTAATCACTTTTGTTAACCCTTTCCATGAGCAATCTCCTCAATATATAGGAGAAGATAGTTTAGTTACTTGGATAGAGAATGATCCCAAGATATCTGGAAAGTCAGTATTTTGCCAACCATTCGAAAGCCAACTCCTCCTTCTAGAAGATTCTTTCTAGAAGGATCGAGAACTCATCCATTTTCCTTCTTTAGAAACATGTCTGCACCCTGACTTCAAGTACAGTGCGAGAAGTTCGCAATCAAGCTGAAGGCAACCTGCGGGAATTAAGGATTCCCGCAGGTGAGTATATATGCAGCCTACGAACTATCTTTAAGCTAAGTTTTCTGGAAACTGACAAGTGCAACTTTTCTCATGAAAATGTTCTCAGTAAAGAGGTTTATTTCCTATTATCATGACACTGTCATGACATCATCCCGATGACCAAAAATGTGGATAACACCCAACCTCACCTGAAATGGGCTATGGTCGGTGGAGCTATGGAGAGCCATGTTGTAGTTGTGTTGAACAAAGGGAAGACTCTCATCCCATGTACGTGGATGCTTAGATTTGTACATGTGTAGGATGTGCACAATCATCCGATTGACGACCTCTACCTGGCCATCGGTTTGGGGGTGGAAAGCAGTGGATTTAGTGAGCTTGGTGTCCAACAGTGACTATAGACTCGATCAAAATATGTTGAGGAATCATTTTTCCCGATCTGTGGTGATGGTATGTGGTATCCAAAAATGGACCCACACCCACTCGAAGAAGAGATTGGAAATATCTTCTTCTCTGATGCTCTTCTTGCAGGCTGTGAGAATGACCACCTTCAAAAACTGATCAACCACCACAAGTACGCAATCATTGCCTTGTTTGGTGGATGAAAGGCCAAACATGTAATCCATCGAGATTGATTCCCAAGGCCTCTCGAGAGTAGGAAGAGGGGAGTATAATCCTTGCTTCTTGATGGCTGGCTTGGAAATGACACAGGAAGTGCAAGATCTGATATACTTGTTGATGTCCTGTCGAAGTTTTGGCCAATGAAAATGTTTTTGTAGAACGACCACAATTTTCTCCACGCCAAAATGTCTTGGCATCCGACTGTAGTGATCCTCCCAAATCAGATTTGCATGCTTGCTTGCAGGAACATAGAGATGGTCCAGATGGCATAACATTCTGTCCTAAATGTGAAAATCAGTGATATTCGCGCTAGTATCCAAGGGCCAATAGGTCATGGAAAAGTCCAAATCTTGCTGAAAACATTTGGGCCACTCAGATTCCTCATGCCCATAGGAATGGAGCACGGTGGTGAGTGTCGCCATAAGAGGTTGACCGAGGCAGTCATCGAAACGATTTGTGCTACCTGTCTTATACGTGATGTTGAGATGGAACTATTGCAGGTAGGTGGACCACTTCTGATGGCGGTTGTTCTGCAAGTTCCCTTGTGTCTGTATGACCTGCAAAGGATTGTGATCAGTGTGGATGATTGTCTCCTTTCCCATATTGTAATGTTTCCATTGACGACAAGCTTGTATAATGTAATACATTTCCTTGTCATAGGTGGGGTATTTCCGGCCAATCTCTAAGAGTGTATCACTATGGTATGCTATCGAATGACCATGTTGAGTGAGAACTACACCTACAACATAGTCGAATGCATCAGTCTCAATCTCAAATGGTTTTTGCAGATCAGGCAAAGATAGTACTAGAGCTGAGCATAAGCAATGCTTTGGATCATCAAATGCTTGTTGTTGTGCCTTCCCCCGCACGAACTTTTCCCTGCCACCGTCCTTGGTCACTTGGTTGAGGGCCCATGCAATATGGGAGAATCCCAACACGAACCGTTGGTAGAATTTGGCAAGTCCCAAGAAGCTTCGAATCTTTGTTAGTTTGTTCAGGTCTGGCCAATCACAGATGACTTGGATCTTAGCTAGATTCACATGTACCCCATGCTCATCAACAATGTAGCCCAAGTATTGGACCTTGTTCATGCCAAAGGATCATTTTTCCAAGTTGGCATATAGCTTGTGTTGCTGCAGAGTGCTCAAAACCCGCTGAATATGTTGCATGTGGTCCTCCCAAGTTCTGTTAAAGATGAGGATGTCATCCAAATATACCACCACAAAATATTTGGTGAAGGGTCTCAATGCATCATCCATCAACCTCATGAAAGTGGTTGATGCATTTGTTAATCCAAAGGGCATGAATAACCATTCGAAGAGACCTTATTTAGATTTGAAAGTTGTCTTCCATACATAAGTTGGTTCGATGGGAACCTAGTGGTAGCCAAAATTTAGGTCAATCTTGTTGAAGAACTTTGCCCCCTTGAGTTGGTCAAGAAGGTCATCAATTCGAGGAATTGGGTACCAGTTCCTGACTATGATTTTGTTTAATGCTTTGTAATCAATGTATATCCGCCAAGTCTCGTCTTTCTTCTGCACTAGTACAATCGAGCTTCCGCAAGGGGAGGATATGGGTCCAATGTGCCCCTTTTGAAGCATATATTGGATATGACGCTTGATTTCATCATTTTCCATCAGTGAGCTATGATAGACTGGTCCATTAGGCAGAGGTGCATCGGGGGTTAGATCAATTGGATGCTCGACTTGGCAGTGCATAGGTACCCTAGTGGGTGAGGATAAGATGTCTCTATATTGTTCCATTATCTCGTCCACTTTCTTTTGTTGCAAAGAGAGGCTTTTTGTAGAGGCCACAGATATGGTGACGACCTTATTCTTACTGTGAGCATGGATCATAAAGAAGACGAACTTCTCGGTCATTTAAATGACCTTACTGCATTGCTTCGCAGAGATTAAAGAAATAGTGGTAGGCAACACTACCTCTGGTATCCTGTACAATTGTCTACCCAAAGTAATAATAACACTACGAGGTCTAGACTCATACACAACATGTTGCTTCCATAAATATGGTTGTCCTAAAAGAACATCACAAACTTCAAGAGGAGAAATATCACACAATACCTCGTCTTTGAAGGGCTTGATGCCATAGGGAAAACGACATTGTTGGCTGACGCGAAGATCTCTTCCTTGGTGAAGCCAGTTGATGGTGTAGGGATGCATGTGCGGTGTCATTGGAAGGTCCAACAACTTGATGATCTTTGTTGAGATCATATTCTTCTGACTGCCGCTATCGACAATGAAATGAAGCGAAGCCCCTTTTACCCACATATGTGAGTGAAAGAGGCGTTCCCATTCCTCTGGTTCTTCTGGTTCGCTTTGTTAGAATTTGGCTGTAGTGACCGTGGAATTGGGTTCGACATCGATAATATGCTTCCCTCCTTCTAGATTTGATTCAGAGTCAGAATCTGCCTTTGACTCCAAATCTTTCAGCTCGACCACCAGTGACTCCTTGGAGCGACATTCTTCGATGTTATGCCAAGGGATTTTATGGTATTCACACCATTTTCCAGTGTCCTTCAACTTCTCATTACCCTTCTTGTGTTGCGGCTTGGATTGGTTTTCCTGAGAGTGGCCATCTTTGCTTTGTCCCTTGTTTTGTGGGTTGGGGATGCCTTTTCCATGCTTCAACTATGAGGAGTTTGTATATCCAAACTCTTGCCTCTTCTGCTTAAATTTCTGATCGATCTTGACAACATATCTATAAGATGTACCCAATGATGTGATGTCCAGAAACTCCATTTCTGTTTGAATTTATCTATGTAGATAGCTGCGATATTTGAGCACCAGATGTCGTTCAGAGTCTTTGATACCCAACTTGGTGCACAAGGTATGGAAAATATTGGTGAAATATGGTACTGTCTGGTCCCTTTCCTGACGCAGGGTGGTCCATCTTGTGTACTGGGCCTCGTAGCTTCCAACAAGATATTATTTTTCTTTTATGGCATCACTGAAGGAATCCCACGTGGGGGCGACCGCAAATATTGCAGATTCCTCTATTTCCCTTTTCTCAGAGTAAGTATCCCACTAGTCCTTAACATGGGGGATGACTTTGAGGAGTGCAAAAGTAATCTTTTCCCTATCAGAAAAATTGTGGACCGAAAAACACCCTTCAAGCAGATTCAACCATTTATCTACAACATCCACATCTATCATTCCTTCAAATAATGGAATATCAAAATTTACGTGTACCTTTAAGGAGGTTGCATGGCCACTTGATGAATATGTGTCTCTTGTTGGCAACCGTCGAAGGATTTGTGCAAAGTTGTCCATCATTTCATTCCTTTGTCGTGCAAGGGCTTCCTCGAGCAACATTTTAAAAGGATTTCATGCTCCATCATCTTTCTTTTCGTCCCCCATGGGTTGTTGTTGAGCTCGATATGACCGATCTGGAAAAGGCTCTAATGGTCTGAGTCCCAACTTCTTGTACCCAGATCTTATCGGGAACATGCACGAAGAAAAATAAATGAAGAGCAGACCGCCCACTGATCCATATTTATGAGCAGAACGAAAAGAATAACATACTAAATACAATAACACAAAGATACAACGAGAAACAACATATATCCAGTGAACAATAACTTCTATTGAATAAATAAAATTGGCTGAAACTGTAAAACTGTAGAATTGAAACAACTTGCTCGAATGGTGGTAGCTATATCTTAGAAGAGATATGGATGCTACATGCATCTGTCTAAGAAAAATGATTACAATGAGGCTCCAAAGGCATTTTTAACATTACTCATGAATTCCAAAACCATATACATCCAAAAACCTAACCCTTGGAGATGAAACACTAAAAGTTATGTGGGCCCTGATGGGTAAGTTAGTACCTCAACTTCCCAGGGTTGTAACTTTTGCATACGACCTCTGTTTTAGGCATGTGATAGCCCGTTGGAAAGGTCTTTTCGAGAAATACACATTATGTTGTCAAAATATGGCTCTATCTATAGTTTGACTGTGGCAAGAAAAAAAATATTGTTTATGGCCCCAAAACAACCTTGAAAATACAGAAAGATGTACCGACACGAAAACTTCCAAAATAAATCGGTTGGATTAGGTGGGCGACCACTCATCTCCACCTGGAAGATGTCTAGTGCTTCAGATAGCCCAACAAGTGTAGAACCCACAATTACAAAGAAGTACAAAATAACGTGTTGAACTAAAACTGTCAAGAGGAGCCAGTTGGAATAGGTGGTTGGCCACGGATATCCACCTAGATCATCGTTGGGGTAAGTTGGTACATCAACTTCTTGAGGTCGTAACTTTTGCATAAGATCTTTGTTTTAGGCACACGATATCCCATTGGAAAGGTCTATCCAAGGAATACACATTTTGTTGTCACACTCTAACTGCATAAATAGTGTGATTGTGGCGGGCCCAAAAAACGTTGTTTAGGGTCTAAAAACAACCTCGAAAGTTTAGGACCCGAAAGGCTAGAAAAAAAATGCCAAGATGAAAACTGAAACTGCCAAGATGAAATTTGTATGTGAGTTAGTTGGAATAGGTGGGTGGCCACCGATATCCACCTGGATCAATCCTCCACCCTTAGGAAGCAATGGTCTCCATTGTGTTGAGTTCCCCCATCAAATGAGGAAATTTATGTTGAATTTGGCCTCGGGTGAGCCACTTGCCTTGGTGCAGGAGTTTCCCTACTTTGACAACACGATAAAGTTGAAACTTATGTTGGCGAGTGCCCTTGACCTGTGTGTCTACGATATTATTAGTGGATGAATATTCCATGCAGTCAAGGTTGAGCTCTATCAATGTCAATTTTTCTGCTACATCTGAGGTGTCCAATAATGGTGGAAAGTATGGCCGAAGAAGGTCCACATTAAACAGAGTGCAAGCCAAGGAAGGGGGGAATGTTGAGCTCAAAATCATTGTCACCCACAACCTTGGTGATGGTGTAAGGTCCACAATAGAGTGGAAGAAGCTTTCGATGGGGCCCCATAAGGAGTTCTTTCTGCAAGTGCAACCAAACTTTGTTTCCCACCCGAAACTTGTGTGGCACCAAATGTTGATCATGACATTGCTTGTACTTGGCATTGGACTTATGTAAAATATCCTGAACTTGTTGGGAGATGTGATGGATTTTCTCAATGAACCAGGTAGCTTTGTCAGATTCAGTTTGAGCATAGGATGAGTCTGCTTGGGTGGCCGCAAGGGGTAGTGCAACATCCATGGGACCCAATGGTTTAAATCCCAACCCCACCTAAAAGGGGTTGTGGCCGATTGAGCTATGTATGGCTTTGTTGTAGTTGTGATGAACATAGGGAAGACTCTTATCCCATGTGCGAGGATGCTTGGAATTGTACATGGGAAGGATATGCATGATCATTTGGTTGGCGACCTCGGTTTGGCATTCCATCTGAGGTTGGAAGTTAGTGGATTTGGTGAGCTTGGTTTCCAACAGTGACCAGAGGCTCGGCCAGAATGTGCTGAGGAAATGACTATCCTGATCTCAGACGATGGTTTGTGGTATCCCAAAATGTACCCACACTTGTTCGAAGAATATCTTGGTAGTGGCCTCTGTTGTGATGCTCTTTTTTCATGTGGCTAGAATCGCCATTTTAGAAAAACGATCAACCACCACAAAAACACATTCATTTCTACACTTGGTTGATGGAAGGCCTGACATGTAGTCCATCGAGATGGATTCCCAGGGCCTTTTAGGAGTAGGCAGAGAGGTGTACATGCCTTGTTTCTTAATGATCGGTTTGGCAATGGCGCATGCAGTGTATGACCTGATATACTTGTTGACATCTTGTCGAAGTTTTGTCCAATATAAATGTTGTTGCAACATTGCCACTATCTTTTCTATGTTGAAGTGTCTTGCTACCCTGCTGTAGTGGGATTTCCAAATCAACTTCGCTCAGTCGCTTGATGGAACACATAAATGGCCCAGATGGAACAAAAACTCATCCTAAAGATGGAAATTAGTGACAATTATGTTTTCTCCCAACATCTGGTAGGTGGCAGGGAAGTCAATATCTCTCTCATAGAGTTGGGGCCCTCCGGAGGTCTCGTGGTCGTAGGAGTTTAACACCGTGGTGATTTCTACAACTGGAGGGCAGCTGAGGAAATTAGCGACGCAGTTGGTGCTTCCTGTCTTATACTTGATGTTGAGATGGAACTGCTGCAAGTATGTGAACCACTTTTTATGGTAGTCATTCTACAAATTTTCTTGTGTTTGCATGAACTGCAACGACTTATGATCGATGTGGATGATTGTCTTCTTCCCGAGAATGTAATTCCTCCACTGGCAGAAATATTACACAATGGAGTACATTTATTTTTCATAAGTAGGGTACTTACAAACGACATCTGATAGTGTCTCACTATGATAGGCCACGAGGTGTCTGTGTTGAGTGAGAACTCTGCCCACGACATAGTTTGAAGCATCTGTCTCGATCTCAAAGGGTTATTGCAAGTCAGGTAATGAGAGCACTGGAGTTGAGCACAAGAGCTGCTTCAAATCATTGAACACTTGTTGTTGTGAAAAAACACACACAAAATTTGCCTTACCACCACCCCTGGTTACTTGGATGAGGGCCCATGCAATATGGGAGAATCCCAACACAAACCTGTGATAGAAATTGGCAAGGCCTAAAAAGCTCTAAAGCTTAGTGAGTGTGGTTGGGGCTGGCCAGTCACGAATGACATGGATCTTGGCTGGATCCACATGCACCCCATGCTCATCAACAATGTAGCCTACGTACTGGACCATGTCCATGCCAAAGGAGCATTTTTCCAAATTTTCATATAGCTTGTGTTGCCATAGAGTGTGTAGAACCTGTTGAATATGTTGCAAGTGTTCCACCCAATTCTTGTTGTAGATGAGCATGTCATCCAGATACATCACCACAAAATAATTGGTGAAATATTGCAAGATATCGTCCATCATCCTCATGAAAGTTGTTGGGGAATTCATCAAACCAAAGACCATGACCAACCATTCAAAAAGACCTTCTTTGGACTTGAAGGCAATTTTCCATACATTTGTCTACTCTATTGGGACCTGATTGTAGCCAGACTTCATATCAATCTTACTGAATTATTTCCCCCCCTTGAGCTGTTCAAGGAGATCATCGATTAGGGGAATCGGGTACTAGTTCCTGACTGTGATTTTATTTAGGACCCGATAATTGATGTAAAGTTGCCAGGTCCGGTCTTTCTTCTGCAAAAGCATGATTGGGCTTCCACACTATGATGAGTTGGGTTAGACGTTCCCCTTTTGGAGTAGTTATTGGATCTGATGCTTGATCTCATCGTTTTCTAACAAAGAGCGGAGATAGATTGTCCCATTGGGTAGTGGTGCATCGGGGGTCAGATCGATTGAATGCTTGAATCGATAGTGAAGAGGTACCCCAATGGATGAGGAGAAGATGTCTTTGTATTATTCCAAAACCTTATCCACTTGTTTCTGCTGCATGGAAAGATCGGTCCTGAAGGCCATGCATGTGGCTGCAACCTTCCACTCACTTTGACAGCGAATCACGAAGAAGACAAACTTCTCGGTCTGAGAGATAACCTTCCTGCATTGCTTGACAGAGATCAAGGAAATGGCAGTAGCTGGAACTTGTAGATTTTAACCTTGTACAATATTTTACAGCAAATAGATTTTCAATAAAAGAACATAAAATATACAATGAAAAATACACACATTACACAGAGATTTTTCCCTTGGAAACCCAAACCAAGAAAACAAACATATTCTATATTCATTCACACCATACATTGTTTACAATACAATACACATATAGAATCAAATGGCATCCAAAACCATAATCCAATGACTTGGATTAGTCAACAACCCTAATTCTTTAACCGGAAATAGAAAACCATCGACAAAAAACCATGTGCCGAAAAACTTAAATGGACATGAAAACCGAGGACTGCCCAAAAATGGACATGAAAACTGAGGAAAATTTTCACCCCTCTGCAACCCCCCGAGGGGGGGCCTAGTGCCCCCCCCTCTTACCCCCCATACCCACAAAAAATATAGCACATATCCAATAGGACTACCTTGAGTATCCTGTACAATTTCCTGTCCAAAGTGATAATAACACTGTGAGGCCTAGACTCATATACAACATGATGTTTCCATAAATAAGGTTGGACCAAAAGAACATCACAAAATTCAAGGGGAGTGAGATAAAAAAATACCTCATCTTTGAAGGGATTGATGTTGTAGGATAGACAACACGGTTGACTGATGTGAAGATCACTTCCTTGGGGGAGCCATTCGATGGTGTAGGGCTACAGGTGTGGCATTGTCGGCAGGGCCAACCTCTTGACAACCTCCCCTAAGATGAGGTTATGTTGGATACCACTATCAATGATGAAGTGCAGCGGAGTATGCTTCATCCACATCTCTGAATGAAATAGGCGCTTGCCTTCCTCTGGCTCATCAAGTTCACCGAGTTGGATCTTGGTGGTAGAAACAGTGGCACTAAGTTTCGCGTCAATAATCCATCTCTCCTTTTCTGGTTTTGACTCAAAGTCAAAACCTGCATCTGATTCAAAGGATTTTACCCCAGCAACCAATTACTTCTTTGAGCGAAAATTATCTGTGTTATGCCAGGGGCTCTTATGGAAGTCACACCTCTTCCTGGTGTCTTTCTTCGTCTTTCCATTGTACTTATTTGTTTGCAGCTTAGACTGGTTGTCCCGAGGCTGTCCATATTTTCTCTACCCTTTGTTCTATGGGTTGGGGCTGTCGTTTCCCTACTTCTACTGTGAGGGGTTTCGAGACCCAAATTGTCGAATCTTTTGTTTAAGCTTCTGTTCGATTTTGACAACATATCAATAGGCTGCTCCCAAGGAAGAGATGTCTGAGAACTCCATTTTTGTTTGGATGTATCTATGCAGATCGCCACAGTACTGGAACACCAAATGTCACTCAGAACCTTTGATACCCAACTTGGTGCGCAAGGTATGGAAGATATTTGTGAACTTTGGCATTGTTTGGTCCCTTTCATGTCGCAGTGTGGTCCATCTTGTATACATGTCGTCATAACTTCCAATGAGGTAGTATTGTTCCTTAATAGCATCCTTGAATGACTCCTAGGTGAGTGTGACTATAAATAATGAGGGTTCCTCTGTTTTCTTTTTCTCACAGAAAGTATCCCACCAATATTTGACATGGGGGATGACTTTGAGGAGCGCAAATGTAATCTTTTCTCTATTGGAAAATTTATGGACATAAAAATACCCTTCTAGCAGATTCAACCATTTGTCTACAACATCTGCGTCTATTTGATCTTCAAATATAGGAATATAAAATTTTATCTGTAACTTGAAGGGGGCATCGCCTCCGCTCAAGGAAGATGTGTCACCTGTTGGTAGTCCTCAAAGGATTTGCGCAAAATTATCCATCATCTCGATCCTCTGTTGTGCGAGGGATTCCTCGAGAAACAGTTTGAAAGGATCTCATGTCCCGTCATATTTGTTTTCTCCTGCCATGGAAGGTTGCATGGGCATGCAAGAGCTCTTGTCCTTAGGAGAAACAAGCTCGAGACCCAAATATTTGTACCCTGACCTCGTTGGGGACATGCACTAAGAACGACAAGGAGAAATTGCTCTGATACCACTAATCCATAATTTATGTAAAAAACAAAATGAATATATATCTATATTATTAACAAAAAGATACAATGAACAATAACATAGATACAGTAAAACTTGGCTTCTATTCAATAAATAAATATGATGAAACTGTATAATGCAGACTTAAACAAGTTTGCTAGAATGGTGGTAGCTTATCTATGAGAAGAGATGTGACGGTTGCGCTCATTCGCAAGAAGATGAGTACAATTAGGCTCCAAAGGATTTTTTACATCAAACATGAATCCCAAAAACCTAGACATCCAAAAACCTAACCCTACGAGATGCAGTGACAAAAGTCATGTGGGCCCCGTTGGGGTAAGTTGGTACATCAATTTCCCAAGATCGTAACTTTTGCATACGATCTCTGTTTTAGGCACACGATAGCCCGTTGGAAAGGTATATCCGAGGACTACACATTTTTTCGTCACACTCTGTCTCTAGGACCCGAAAATCTAGAAAAAAATTACCAAGATGAAAATTGAAACTACCAAGATGAAATCTGTATGTGAGCCAGTTGGAACAGGTGGGTGGCCACCAATATCCACCTGGATCAGACATGAGATTCCATCTATAAATATGAGAATAATAATAGATATTCCAAAGAGTAATCAACCATTTGTGGTCATAGTTACTAAGGTCATTTTGGTTCCCAATTTTGTAGATGAGGTGGATGATGGGAAGTCCAAGAAGGTGGAAATCCATGTGTTACCATGTAGTTAAGCTAGGCAATAATATGGACTGCTAAGATTTCAAGGCAATGTTTGAAAAATTCAGCTATGAGGTTCTACACATCTTGGGATTTGTTGGACTATAACTTAGGAATGACACATAGGATTAGGCGATCTTTAAGGAAATGACAATCGATAGGTTCTAGGTTGACTTGAATGCTTCGTTGGTTTGGAGAATTATATAGGGTAGAAGCATAGTCAAACCAATTAGAGAGATCAACTATTGAACACTTTGATTTTGTAACAACCCTAATTAATTCTTTAATTATCATGATTTCTTATGGAGGAAGTTTCTCCAAAAGTGTTTGTGGGTGAAACTATAGTTGGTTTAGTATAGTTATGTGCTTGTTCAAAAGATATATCCTAATTTTACTCCTAAGAATGATTCTATATATTTTATGCATTTTCTTTTATTTGGAGGGTATACACATTAGACATGTTTGGTTATGCTATGAATGTGTTTACAATCTAAATCATACCAAGCATTACCAAGGTACTAGCCATTCCTAGCAAGTTGGGAAGTGAAGATAGAATGAGGGACATCGTTAATTGTAGAAAACCAATGGCATAGGTGAAGTGAGGGAGCACTCAATTAGATCACGAGTATAAGATGAGCCTTGTTTTGAGGAAGTTCATGTTTTGTCCATTGAGTTAGTGGTTGAAATGGGTGAGGATAAATTAACAAGGTTGATTCAAGCTAGGATTGGAGGTGGGGAATATAAGTGGAACTTGAAAAGAAAAGACAACATGGTTATTGAGGAGAGGAAGTGTGGAAGATACCTGAATATCCTATATTTATGATAGTAAATCCCTTTTAGTAAGAACATAGTCAACAACATAAGAGCCATCAACAAAAGGAAAGTATGTCGAGCCCTCAAAACATGGAAATAGTCTACTATTGTTGAGGATGATCAAATCATGAGAGTCTCCCAATCTAAGAAGTGGTTTACCATAAGGTGTCATTGCTTTATCAGTTAAAGTTCGGTGTAAAACATCCTCTTGAAATTCCAATGCGTATGTCATCAATGGGTATGAGTAGAGGTCATGCCCTATGCACTGTATGTAATAGTCAATTCTTACATTGAAGTCTCCTATAAGAAGAATGTCTCCAATAGAAAATAATTTTGATATTTCAAGTTGTAGATCTATGAAGGAGAGCCACCAATGTCTACAATGGCGTAAGGTGATGAAATTGGAGGAAAAAGTAGCATGCATTGAAGACGATTTTTCTGAAAGGGGGTTTCCTTGCTAAGGATACCCATAAGATCCTAACGTGAGCATATGATCCTTCAAGTTAATTTCATAAATGGAGCTAGGTAATATTTGTGAATGAATGTGATCCCACCAAAACTTTTTGAGCCAAGGAGGAGTTCTTGTCTATGCATTGATTGTCAAGGGTATCCTTGAAGGACATGGAGTGGCTTCATATCGGTATGACATGTTTCAATCAAGAAAATCATGTCATAGTTGCTCCTCACATCGTTTGAGGAGTTTGGTGAGAAGAAGAGTGAGCCACCACCAATTGCATGCTATGTTTGAAAGTGTATCCCTAAAAAGTGGGTGTTGGTATCATAAGGTGTAAATGCTTTTGATTATATAGTTGGGGACTCCACCAATCCAGTCCCCATCAATTGTTTATGAAGAAAATTTAAAGTACTTCATCTGTGTTATTTTTTTTATATGTATATATGCTTTTGATTGAATAGTGGAGAGATATGACCCCAAACATCATATTAATGCAGTACAAATACCCACTTTAATATAGGGGGAGAGATTTGAACCTTTCACCTCTCCTAGGAAAGATCAAATACTTTACCAATTGGTCATGTTGGTAATCCCGAACTTTTTTTTTGTAGGTCTTAAGGAGAACATGGAGGTAGGTTTGGTTCCACATATGTGTGCGTGAGTAGAGTTATTCCTGCCTCACATGTACAACAACTACCTCCATGTGATCCCATGGATACCTTAAGGTACCAAAAAAATATACCATTTGGCAAGTGATACACACTAAGAACCTAGGATGTGTGATGTAAAGGAAAACTCCAAACTCGAGAATATTCAAAGTTGTAAAAACAACCATTGACTTGCATTAATCTAGCCATGATACCATTTTATAGTGCATACACAATTGAGTAGAAATAAGCATTGAAGCTCTTCCACTAGTCATCAAAATGAGGAAAATATATGATACTACAATCAATGAGGATTGAGAGATATTGTAAGTTGAAGTTTTAAGGATAACTGCATTGCAAAAGCATATTCACTATGTGCTGAAGAGAGCTAACAAAATGTATGTACATGTGTTTATAATAATAATAATCTTATTTAAGGTCACATCCTGCCAAACACAAAATTGACATATGAGACCACCTTGTTTGTGGGACAAGAGAACCCCTCAACGCAATGATTTGATTATTCAATCTAGGAAAGTGTACATACCATACCCCTCCAAATTCGAACCCAAGACCTATATGGAGGAAACACATGTTCATAACCCTTGTTGTCATTGTCAATTTAGCATGAAAAAATTGTCAACATCGAAATATCTTAAACAAATGTTTATGTCCATAAATTTAAGCCTGCAATGTACTATGTGCATCTCGCCATCTCCATCTTTGACTGAAGAGGCCGTGCTTTTAAAGAAATTCTCCGACCTGATGCAAAGATCCAATTTGCAACCATCGCCATCGCTTGGGAGTTCTAAATCAATTCTCTGAGCATTTCATGTGATAAAGAATAAATAATTTACAACAAAAGTCGAAGTGAATCCGTTTTAGGTTCGCAAAATTAGGGAAAATTTTGCATCACATGAATTGCCTGACAAAATAAATCAATAGCTTCATGATTCATGAGAGAACGTGTACTTTTTAAAACTAAGTATCTAAAAAATTGTTGAATGTACATTATTTTTGGTTATTTATTTTTCATCAACTCGCAGTGCCAATTGCATTGTAGCAATAATAAAATCCCATCTCATACTTATATATACATCAAATCATACTTTCATATATAATATTAAATAATAATAATGATTTGATATAACATATTAATATATATTTAAAAAACTTTTTTTAACTTAAAAAATTTACAATTCATTTTATATATACATTAAATCATACTTTTATATATAATATTAAATAATAATAATAATAATTTGTTGATATAACATATTAATATATATTTAAAAAACTTTGTTTTAACTTAAAAAAAAATTACATTTCATTTTCATATATATCATTTTATATATACATCGAATCATACTTTCATATAGAATATTAAATAATAATAATAATGATTTGAAATAACATATTAAATCATATTTAAAAAACTTTGTTTTAACTTAAAAAAAAAAATAAGTTTCCTTTTCATATATATATATATATATATATATATATATATATATATATATNACGTTATAGAGGAGATAGGTTACTTTTCATATATATCATTTTATATATACATCGAATCATACTTTCATATATAATATTAAATAATAATAATAATTTGATATAACATATTAAATCATATTTAAAAAACTTTGTTTTAACTTTAAAAAAATTAAGTTTCATTTTCATATATATATAGTGGACGTTATAGAGGAGATAGGTTACTATGTTGCTTTCACAACCTTATCCTAAAGTTTTAAGAGATTCCAACAAATAAAGAAATGATTGTGAATATGATATCCGTCGAAT
The DNA here is from genome assembly GCA_009831015.1 of Picea engelmannii. Lineage (NCBI taxonomy): Eukaryota > Viridiplantae > Streptophyta > Pinopsida > Pinales > Pinaceae > Picea > Picea engelmannii. The sequence goes on along the minus strand of ML786727.1, from coordinate 1,102,005 downwards.
ATGGTCGTGAATATTATCTCTGCGGTGCATACATAATGCATGAATATTTATGTTTGTGGGTGAATTGATATATCTAAGGTGAGTTGATGTGGTGAATATATTTAATTCATTTATGATGAATTTAGTGTATGATAAATCTGATATTTGCGGTTAGGTGCACAAGTTATATGAGTAATACGTAATTGATATCTAAATTTAACAAATGAAGCATGGATATATAGAATTAATAGAAAAATATAGAGAAGAGAAAAGTCAAACTTCAAAGTGAGTTAGTGGCAATGCTTCAAAGTGAATTTATAACAATGCTTGATAATAAATTTAGATCTTTAGAAAATAATTTTCATAGACAAATAGACAATAAGCTATTAAGGTTTAAGACTAAGGGGCATAGAATGGAGACTAGATTACAAGAAATAGAAAAAAAACAACAAAAAAAATCTAGGGAGGAAGAAGAGGTTGAAAAAATTAACTATCCTAAAGACAAGAATAAAGAGGTAGAAGAAAATATAATTAACAATTTGGCCTTAAATAGTGTGAAACACAAATTGGATATCAAACCTATCAAAATGAAAATGAATAAGCTCATAGAGTTAAAAAAAATTATACATATTTCTCATGAGAAATAAAAAGCATTACTGATGAAAACATAAATGATTTTATTTTCAATTATTTTATATTTGTTTCTCTATATAAAATTGAAATAAAAATATATTTCTCATACTGAGAAATAAAAAGCACCACTGATTAAAACACATAAATGATTTTATTTTCAATTATTTCTCTATATAAAGTTGAAATAAAATATATAGAAATAAAAATATTTTATTTAAGATAGATATTTATTTAAGATGAATATTAAAACGTACCTTAAATTACGCCGCAAATTCCGCAAGTCGAACCCTGGAACGAGGAAGGCAGATTCCTCTACATATATGCTCCGTTGCCTGCCTAACCATTCTGTAACTACTTCCGATTCCTCTGTATTCGCTTGGACTTTAGCCTCGTTAGACTGGCGCCATAATAGACAAAGCAGACTGACAGGAGCAGGTAAAGCCTCTACAAATGCTTCAAGTACAGGCATGCTCTCAGCGTGGCCTTTAGACTGGCGCCATAATACACAAAGCAGATTCCTTTCTATTCGCTTGGGCTTTAGACTGGCGCCATAATACACAAAACAGACTGACAGGAGGAGCAGGTAAAGCCTGTATAAATGCTTCAAATATAGGCATGCTTTCAGCCATGGCGAGCGTAGCCGGAGCCTCGGATACTGACGTCAGCCACATTTACATTGAGTTTTCTCGCTTCTCGTGGAACTAGAAACCTTTTTGCTTTCTACCTTGCAATAGAAATTTCCAAAAACAAGTTAGTAATGATTATTGAGGATATGAAATGATTCTATTGACATATAGGCGAGAGAGTCCACAAGGAAAAACATATATGATCTTTTAAGGAGTTTTGAATTGGGAAATATGATCCTATTTTACTTTACCAATTAGTATACTGTGAAGAGAAATTGAGGGTTTTTTTTTTTTTTTTTATCGAAAATTTACACTACTTATATTGATATATAATTTTTCATATAATACTGAAAGGATGAAATCCAATACAAAATCTTTTCCACTCCCAAGAGCTTAATAGAAAAATAACATAGAAATTGGTCTTCCATCAATCCCAAAGCTACACTTGAAGACGATGATTACTCTTCATTCTAAAAGACCAACTAATCACTATAATCCAGACCAAAAGAGCTCCCGATAATTAAAAAAATTTCAAAATGCTGGACAGTTCCAACCGACTCTCCATCCCATGGATGATAAAAAATACTTCCACTCGAAGTCAACAAAGCTTGTTTGGAAAGCCTATCTGCCACCCGATTGTTCTCTCTATAGATATGCTGAAAAGTAATATCCCTGAAGGTAGCAACCATCTCTCTAGTTTTCCTTTTCTATCCTTCTATATTTATTGCCCGAAGATTTCCTTTTTTTTTAGCCAATCAATAATTGCTTTTGAATCGCCTAGTAACTGAATCTCCTGAACCGTTGAAATACCATCTAAATTATGAGGCATCTCTAGTTTTTACAACACCATGTGCTCCGCAACTGGAACCCCTTGCCACCAAAGCTCCATAAAAGAAAGCCACTGCATAGCCAACATTCCTGTTTATGGTATTTACTCTTAAAATCTGTTGATTAGTGGCAATAGGCTTATTCCTAAATGCTCTGATAGCCCTGTGGATTGCTGCCCTAGATGATGGAGTCTTTCCTTAAAAAATCAGTCTGTTACACTCCAACCATACATTCCAACAAATCAGCAATGGAAACTCTTTTGACAGACCCTTTTTCCTGCTCCATTCATCCATACAATCACTGAGAGAGGAACCCATCCATGACAGTCTCAAATTTAGTAGTTGCGCACAATAGGACCAAGCCTCCTCTGTAAAGAGACAATGAATAAAAAGATGAGGAATATCTTCATCATGCTGCTTGCACAGACTGCATAGACCTGGCCCACTCCACCCTTTTGCTTGGAGATTATCCCATGTAAGAAGTTTGTTCTCCACTGCAAGCCAGAAAAAAAGAATAATTTTCAGCTGAACATTGCGTTTCCACAACTTAACTTCCCAGCCATGCCGAATTGGAAGATTTTGAGTAGATTGGATGGCATTATAACAATTTTTAATAGAAAAGACACCCGATAGGTCCCCTCCGGTCCAAAGGAGAGAATCGATAGTATCCCCCCCACAGGGAGACGCCTGCCTTTTTTAATTCAACTGTATATGAAGACCACTCCGCCGCGAGTGCTCCAGACAGACCCAAATCGCTGCTCAATTTCCACACTTCGGCAAGGGTCGCAGGGTCCCTATGACTGGACGCTTGTGCTAAGGAATGTATCTGTTTTAAGTTTAATGCCTCCACTAACTCCAAACTGAGAAGGGACGCATCCCCCATACCAAGTATTTTATCTCTACCAATAGCGATAAGTTGCCCTGTACCTCGATTCCAGCTAATCCAATGCTTTAAAACATGAAGAGAGTGAACTAAACTCGCCCAGATCATCGAGACTGCGTGGATATTGTGAGCAGGTTGTCTGAGCCAATAAAAAAGAGTATTATTATGAAGATACATGTCGAATATTACCTGATGCCAAATACTTTGTTGATTTAATAACCTCCATAAAGTGACCGTATTCAGGGCCAAATTGAAATGATAAAGGTTAAGGAAGCCCCATCCCCCATTTCTTTTGGGCCTGCAGAGCATCTCCCATCTGCAGAAATGAAACTGGCAAGAATCATTGCATCCATTCCAAAGATAGTGGAAAATTACTTTACGAATTTGAAAATTACTTTACGAATCTTATTGATGATCACTCAAGGCACTAACTCCATTGACATCCAAAAGACTGTTTGTGCTTCCAAAACCGATTTAATCAAAACATATCTTCCCCCTAATGAGAGCCACCTGTTATACCATCTTGAAATTTTCTGAGAAAATCTGGAAATGAGCCACTCCCAATCAGCAACCCGGTGTGGACCGGTCTTTAAATAATACCCTAGGTATTTAAAACCATCAGCAAGGGACCTGAAAGAAAAATTTAGAAGAGCTTTAAAAGGAGCTAGCTCCAAATCGTTGAGTCCTTTTGACAAAATTATGGATTTAGTCTGATTCACTGTAAGACCAGCAGCCTTGCAGAATAACTCAATGGTTGTTTTAATCTCCTGCCACTCTTCTAACCTCGCTACATGATGAGGATGTCATCTACAAAAAGTAAATGAAATATTTTAGTCCATCTAGAAATTTTTATACTTGAAATCGAGCCATCCGCCGATGCCTTCTTCAATAAAAGACTGAGCCCCTCCATCATAAGAATGAAGAGAAGAGGGGACAGTGGGAAGCCTTGGCGAACCCCCCTCTCACTTCTGAAGAAACCCATGGGCTCTCCATTTACCATCACAACAAAGAAAGAAGACGTCACACATGCCATTATCCAGTTTATCATCTGAATGCCCAATCCCACTTTTAGAAGAATCAATCGAAGTTGAACCCAATCAATACAGTCATAAGCTTTTCGTAAATCAAGCTTTAGAACAAGAGCTTTCATTTTTTTTTTCTTAATGCTATGAATACTTTCACTAGCAGTCCCAATAGCGTCTTGAATGTGTCTTCCTTGTAAAAAACCCAACTGTTTTGGAGAGATGGACCTGGACAATAAAGGTTTTAAATGATTTGCAATTAATTTTGAGACCACCTTGTAACACAGATTACAAAGTGAGATGGGACGAAAGTCGTCAAAGGACCTTGGTTTATTTGACTTTGGAATTAAAGTCAGAAAAGTAGAATTAAGACCACCCAAAATAGGGCCTTGTCTTCTAGACTCTTTGATTATTGCTAGAAGGTCCTCCCCAATCAAGTCAAAGAAAAAAATGAAAAATTATGAAGTCTACCCATCCGGGCCTGGGCTCTTTTCCTTCTTGAAATGTAGAAGTACAACCTGCAATTCTTCTAAAGACACTAGCAAAAACAGTTCAGAGGCCTCTTCTTCATCTAACATCTGTGTGAATAACTCTGTGACCTTGCATTGATTGCTAACGATCGATGGATTATTTGATGCCTTGTAGAGAGTTCTAAAGTAGTTCATTGCCTCTTTTTTAATAGCTTCATGCTCACTGAACAAAACTCCATCTCCTGATTCAATCCCCTAAATATGATTTTTAATCCTGCTATGACTTGCCACCTTATGAAAATATCTCGTGTTATTATCCCCACTTGATAACCAAAGAGCTCTGCTTCGAATATGCCATAACTCCTCTTCACTCCTGATAATTTTATTTCTTCCAGCCTCACTTTGTTTTAAAGAAGCAACGACAACAAGATTGCTTGGATTACCAGTCAATGAATCAATGAAAGTTTTAATCTCATCTTCCATAAATATCAGTTTGGCTTTTTTTCCCCCTTGTTTCTCTTTATTCCATATCCTTGAAACTTTTTTTAAAACCTGTAATTTCCATAACAGCCTCCTCTGTTTGTTCTCTTCCCTTAAGAACAATGGATCCTTCCACGTCAAATGTACAAGGTCCACGAACTCCTTCTCATTGAGCCAATCAACATTGAATTTGAAAGGAAACCTCTTATAATTCGGGGCTTGTTCCATTTGAAAAAAAAATGGAGCATGGTCTGAAACATAAGGAAAATCAACCCAGGACTGGTATAAACCAACTTCTGAAAGTAGTGCTTATGCAACTAACACCCTATCAAGTCTTCTAGCTATAGCCTCCTGACCAGATCTGCCATTTCTCCAAGTGGGTATCAGCTTAGCCGGTTTAATGTCGATTAAATTGTTGGACTGGAAAATGAGTTTGTAGTAATCATCCATGTTGTTAATTACCCAGAACCTCCCCAAACCTCTTCACCAGTAATGATAATATTTAAGTCACCTGCCAGGATCAAGTTTGGAAGACTCAAAATACCACTTTCTTCGATAGATTTCTAGAAAGGAATTTATTTTGTACATGGTCCATATAGATTAAACAAATTAATCTCCTTGTTGGAAACTACACTCCTTCCAAGTAGCAGAATAACTCCAAGTGTGTGATAGGAATCAAAAAGATATAATGAAGGATCCCAAGCAGCTAGCAAACCTCCAGAATTCCCAATAGAGATGATAGAACAATAGACCCAAGACGGTCGAAAAGAGTGTAAAAAATCTCTTGCCATCTGATCACTTACCATCATTTCTTGAAAAACAATGATATAAGGACTCTTCTGATTCAACAGATGGCGAACCGAGCCACTTTGAGAGTGCCTCCAATCCCTCTGACATTTAGGGAAATCAAATGCATTATTTAGAGCTTGCCAAGGCCTTCACTGCTCTAAGAGGCCCACTATCAGTGGGAGGTTTGCTGGAAACTGTGGGCTGACCAGTTCCTTGAGCCAACTTTTTGCGTCCACTCTAGGTTTTCAGTGGAGATAAATCCAAACCTAGTCCTCGATACCAGGTGAAATCTCTCCTCTCCTTTCCCAAATATTCCTTTGAGCTGGTTGCCCCTGACAAAGAAGTCGGAAAAACAACTGCCTTCCCCTAGAAAATTGATAACTCAGTTGAAATACTATTACTCCTGAGTACCGACAATAAAGACTCAAGAACAGGATAAATAGAGGGTTCCTCTTCCTTGCAAATGTGATCCCCTGCAGCTACACCAGGAATAGGTGCCATCAATAATAAAGGAGAACGGGCATTAGCTGGTAACCCAACAACAAGATGTCCCTGTGAAACAGAAAGAGACAAAGCCTCTGTGAAGATTGGCAAGTCAAGCGCAGGAGACAAAGCCTCTATGAAGACGGGCAAGTCAGGCGTGCCTACAAGCAAGGACTCTGGGTCCTTCAGAGGTTTCGAAGGTACAAACGACGAGGGGCATCATTCTGATACCTTCAATAATTTCGTGGAATTATTGGCAAAACCCAGACCCGCATCAAAAACATCATTAAAACTAGTAATACTAGATAGCCACTTCAATTTTTCTAGGGCTTCCAGTTCCCAATGATTGAGAGAAGAAAAAAAAGAGGGGAAAACAAACGTTAACTTACCAACCAGAGAGGAATCCAAATCAGAACTAAAACCATTCCCACTAACAGAATGGGAAAAAACCTTGTTAAGGGAGCCCTCCTCTGGCATGTAATCCAGAGAATCTTCCTGTAGTAAAGTATCTTCAAAAAAATCATCAGTCTTCAAGCCACTACAATCACTTCTGAGATGTCCAGTACATCGACACAAACTACATCTAAATGGTATCCCCTGGTAATCTAACCTTTGTCTGTAATGTTGACCTCTCCACTCGATATCCATCAGCTCCGACAATCCTTCATGAATATCTATTGCAACAAGGATTCTCCCCAGCTTCCTGCTCATATTTTCCAATGATGTCTCATCCAAAGAAATAAATCGGCCCAAAGAGTCCCCAATCGCCCTCATCACCCCCTCATTCCAAAACTGTAACGGAAGACCTGGAAGAAGGACCCATAAGTGTCTAAAATGAAAATGCTCCGTCAAAGGATCAAAGGCCACCCTCCATCTCTTTAACATCAGACTACTACCACCCAGAACCCAAAACCTGTTCAACAGAAGGGTAGCATCGTCCGGACTTTTACATATAAACCCTAACCATCCCTTCGTAAGATAGTGGAGTTCAGGTACATATCCAAGGATGGGCTGCCACGTTTTTGACATCCATTCAATAAATGGTTTTGTAGCCAAGTAAGAATACAATAATCTCCCCACCAGCCCACACAAAGTTAATCTACACGTATCCTTGAGCCCCACATCAGCCCCCAAGACCATCTTTCTGGTCCTCTTGTTTGGTTTCCACAACCTCTTTCGGACCCCCACTTGAGGAGAGTGTGAAAGATTACCCCTTTTTTCTGTCATATCCCTTCTTCTCCTTGTTAATCCCTCTCACTGGAATAACAAGCCCCTGGCCTTGCTGATGAAGGCTTAGACCTATAACCACTAGAGTCTCTGTCTTTGTAAGGCTCACCTGGAAGGGTTGATTTGACTGACAGGAAGCTTGGTTACTTGCCAAGAGAGAAGTACCCAAGCCCAAATGGCCAGAATGATTTTTAATAAATCCTTTTGAAGCATCGGTAATCACACCCCTAGAATCTGACTTCTTGTTGTTTATAAATCTTTGCCAAACAGTTTCCTCCTCTGGATCATTTAAAGAAGTAATATCCCAGTATAAGTCAACACTATGATCCATCCCAAGACACCAAAATTGTTGACCACAGTAACTAAAAAATGCCAATAAACACCAAAAGAGCACAGTAGTGGAAATTATCCTCCCCGACTATTTGCCAATAGGAAAAAACTCCAAAACGAGCGCCTAAAAAACAAACAACAAAGAGACCCCATTCGGAGGAAAACCGATAGAAGGTTTTGAAAAATCCAAGAAAACGCCACAGAGCACCGTGGAGATAAAGATCACCCCTGACTAGAAGCACCACCCACTTGGGAACATGGAAACGGAAAAGGAGTGTGTGACTAGTGAAAAGCATAAGGCATGACAAAAACCGCTCTATGAGAGTAACAACGAGCTTGGGATAAGGGAACAGTGTATGACAAACAAGTTCTAAGAAAACCGCCAAGTGCTAACCCGACTCTAAACCAACAAAAACAAATTTAAAATGAAGAAACACAGTGAGGGACCAATCATCAAGTCAACACAGGTAATGGAACTGGTAGTGGTTCTACACCAGATTTGAAAAAGCTTCCCACCCAGTATCCCTCGGCTCCATCATCACTCCCCAAGTCTTCCCTCATCCTTTGAATGAGTCTCTCTACTTAACAACCTTAAAATACAAAACACAATTTTAATAAAAATTAAACCCTAATACATCATCAAAACAATCTTTATGTTACATGTGTGCTTTTTTTTTTTCCTTCCCAAAAAAGTCCCTTTTAAAAAATTAATGTTGAATTATAGTTATGTTACATGTGTGTGTTTTTTTCCTTCTTCCAAAAAGCACATTTAAAAAAATTAATGTTTGTTTATATAAATGTGTTTGTTTTTTTCCCAAAATGCATGTGTTTAACATATATAAATATTAACACCGTGTAGATGAATATTAGTTGTGAAGCACAATTCCTTTTCAAATAATATAATATTCATATATTTCTCAATTGTTTTAAAATTTCACATCGTTCTTAAGTATAAAGAGAATATATATAGACAAATATTCATTGTTAAGCACAATTACATAAATCTTCAAGTGTAAGATTTTTTCATTTGAATATGCTAATTAATTTTCAATATTAATTTTCAATATATTGTGGATATTGGTAGATTTCATGGCTCCTATTTTGTATGGGTATAAATTATGATGGACAGTTTTGTAACTAAATAAAATTGTTTTTATTCATGTAAGCCCATAAAGGTAAGAGTTGGAAATAAAGTGGGTCGAATGGTTTATTGAACTATTGAAAGCTTGCATATTGTGGTTGTTGTAAATTTCCCTTGAACAATAAGAAAATATTGATTATCATTGTCCCTTGGAGGTTTCCCTTAAAAGAAGGGTTGTTAATTCTGTGTATGTTTGTTGTGTTATTCATCTTGTTTAATATTTGCAATTGCTCTACTTGCTCTTGTTTTGCTTCCGTTGCACAACATTAACTACACGTATTGTTATTACCAATATGTAAAGTGTTTTGTGTTTTGACGTGTTATTGTGCTTAGAGATATTTTCTATGACTTAACATAAGGAAGATGCATAATTCCATTCACATTTAAGATGAAGTTTTTATTTTATTTTTTTAATAAATATTTTTATTAAGGGAAGTTTATTGGTTACTTCTTCTCATTCGAGTATTCCAAATTAAACTCATGAATTGAACTGAGGTAGGATGGATAACACCTCTCTCCACCACTTGAGCTAAACCCAATTAACATTCAAGTGAAGTTGATATGCAACACCATACAAAAATTCTAAAATTATTAAGTTTATATATATTATATATATATAAGAAACTTTAATCTATATTGCTTTACAATTTATGATTTGTGAAAGATTATTTATGGAAGATTATCTACCATTTGGCAAAAATTACATAAAGAATGAGATTATTTCCAATGCCATGCATTCATTGTTGTTGACTGGACCATTGTTGATGGGCCAACCTCTTCCATGATAGGTTTTTGAGCAAATAGATTATCGTAGATCAAAAAATGTGTTCATAGACATGACTAACTACCTTACCTCGCTAATTGGCGACATCATGACATATAAGGTAAGGTGACTTGCATATTATAATTACATTTTTTCCCCTCTTTCTTTCTTTAGCTTTGGCTATAGGGGCATTGAGTCATTTAATTTATGCTAATATTCATTAGTCAATTTGGACAGTCAATCGATTAATTTTCGATAGATGCACAAAGTTAGAAGGGTTGTGGAGAATTGGTTTTGAGTATCGAATGTCATATGAGAGAGCTTGGATGTACAAAGGAAGAGTCCCTAAATCACATTTAAGGAGATGACAAGGGAGTTTCTCAAGGTGGACAACAACTACAATTGCATCATCATTTTTTGCTACAAGGAGATGATTTTTGAAATGGTAAAGGCATGCTAGTCATGTACAAATATGGGGATATCTTCTCCTCTCTCAATATCAAGGGCATGATGTTTTAATGAAGTGTGAAAATCAAATAGAGGAATTAGATAACCTTTTTGTGATGAATCATATTTTGGCCTTAGGCAATTAGAACTTTAATTTTTCTCATCTTAGTAATTCATTTCTTAGTAACTATTTGGACTCAGTTAGACCGATATAGACATGTGAGAGGTGTACATCTGGACCTATTTATGTGTTTCACAATATTATTCTTACTATTGTATGGTCATGATCATGGTCATTATGTGATTTGGTTAAGCATGCAAATTTAAATGTGGAATTTCAATACATGGATGCTAGTTCAAAATTGTGTTGTGAATGTATAACAAATGTGAGGCATATTGTAAATAAGCATACATTTCTTAATTGAATGCCAATACAAATATGGATTCTTATACAAAATTTGTTATGTATCTGCATGGATATAAGTGTTGGTGAGCTAACCTATAGGTCAACGAACTATGTAAGAGCCAAATGATTGTAGTGATGAGATAGCCTTGATGTCGTTGACGTCAAGAAGATAGTGTATGCTATAATTTTTACTTATGATCTAATTTATGTTTTCAAATATTGCTATGATCTATGATAAGCGTGTTTTTTATAGGATGCACAACTTGCCTAGAGTAGTTGTTCGTTGTCGTGACTCTAAGAATAGTAGTTGCACAATATGGCTCGATATAGAGTGTTGACCCTATTTCTATCAAGAGGGGTGGAGACATTGACCACCATGTATACTCTGAAACCTGGAGTTGTGGGAGGATTGTGTTAAGCCACACTCCCCTAGATGTGTGATGACGACTTCCAGTTGCCTATTGGTGAAGCTTGGTTAAGATGTATGACACTTCCACTTACGGGTTCTATCTGGAGTTAGGTCAATATAGTTGACGCTCCATCTTTGTCTAGTAGAGGAAAGGATAGGATGAAAGATGAAAGTATGGTAGAGAGGAAGGATGATTTGATGTTAGTTGAGAATACTATATGGGGATTAGATGTGCCACTCTTGTTTTCTCACTTAGTTCTGACCATGTTTAAAAACACCATTTTTTACTCCCTTTTGATATTTCAAATGTGATGATCAATTACTGATGAATTATTGTAATGCTTATCGTTAAGATTACTGAATGATGAATTTACTTGATTTGGTGTCATGCATGTTTTGGCGTGATCATACATGAACTATGCACTAAAGGCATTAATTGTTTATCGTTAGTGTATATATATATATATATATATATATATATATATATATATATATATATATATATATATATGCTATGTGTCTGCTAGCTACACATACATACTTTGCACATGTACACTAGTACAATTAATTAATGTATTAATTATTAAACTAGGTTATTAACTATTTAATTAAATTATTTAATGACTATGTAAATTATATTGCATACATAGATATCTAGTAGCATTAGATACCTTCTTTGACTTTGATTGATGGTTGGTAGATGAATTAAATGAGTATGGTGGGTTGTCATAAATTTTTGGGAGTGAGAAGAAATACTTTTCATTCTATTTATTTTATTTTATGTAAGTTATTTATATTTTAGTTTTATTTTCACTTTTTCCCAAAAATCTAGATAAGGGAGGTTGATGGCTAATAATGAGGGTGGTTGAATAGACTTGGAGAAGGGTGTATGGAAACTTGATAAATAGGAAGATGAAGTGGTGTTGAAGAGGAGGTTGAGAGGTGGGAGCATGTGGAGAGGTTAGATTATTCTTTGAAGAAATATTTCTTGTAACAATATTTTTAGAGCATATGTTCATTGTCGTTCTTTGAGTCACGGTTCTTGGAGCTAGGAAACCGGCTAGGCTCCTAGTTGGCTAGGAGGATAATGTTGTTCCACTTTAGGAAAGTGGAAAAATAACTCTTTGAGGCAGATTCATATTACTCGTTGGACTACATTACAAAGGATCCACTTCAACAAACCAAGGATGAGCTATGTTACTTGGTAAATTGTTATGTCTTTGTTTAAATATTTAACTCATAAAGTTAACTTCTTACTTATTTCATCCTGCTATTAGCTTCAGATAGTTAAATTCAAATTTGGAAGATTTAGCATTGGGAAAATGTAAAATGAGTATGTTGTAGGTTAATCAAACAAAGCTCTTGCAATACATGTATTATATTAAGTGAATATGACTGCATAGCATTTCGTTTTAGGTGTTACACTTTCCAAAAAGACAAGTTCCGAGCTCCAAGGCAATTGCCAAGCTCGAAGACAAATGATTTAACAAAATGTGATTATCATTTGCAAATTATGATTATGATTATCAAAATCATTTGGACATAAATATCATTCAAGAAAATATAATTATTGTCAGCAAATTATGATTATTATAATAATTTGGATTTAAATTGATAAGATAAGACACAAGATTTAATATGAAACAACTAGTTTTCTCTAGTAACTTATTTTTAATATCTTCATTCACTTTATGTGATTTAGTTTACTTCGTGTAAGCATGAAAACCACAACCAAGCAAGGCATTTTAACTTTGGATTTATCGAGGGTCAAGAGAGATCAAGCCCTTTAAGATACAAACTTTTTTTTAAATATAAAACTTAAAAAAGATTTACACCTTGAGAAATTTGATTCTTTTGGATGTTTAATGAATTTAAAGTTAAAATGGATTTAAACTAATTGAAAATTCATCAAATCTTTTAGATAAATGAAATTTGTAGATTTCGATTTAAAATGATAAAAAAAAAACACTTTATTTTCACTCATTTAAATATTATTATTTATTGACTAATCTTCATAGTTTAACATTTTGAATGGGGAGTGATATATGTTTGGCCCTATGAAGTTGAAAGATGGGGGTCTGTGGTTTTCTTTAGGGTTTTCTGCAATCTTTTTCGGATGGTTAGGGCTCTCTCACCACGCGCATGATGTCAGGTCACCCAAATTTGATGAAAGCTCCGCACTCCACCATTAACTATCATAGCCTCCGAGGATGAGGAGCTCCTCGATTTCTAGGATGATCCTCACCCTAGCTAAGACATCTGGATGAATCAAATCCCATCCCTCCCATTGACCCCCTCTCATGATCTCAGATTGAGTGTTGCTGACGTCTACTCCCCCCCTATCACTTCACCACATCCTGCCTCTCACTGTCCTCGGGCCTTCACTCTGATCCCTCCCTCCTCGCACACCTGTGACAAAACAACTTCACAAAACATTTATCAACCAACAATCCCCTCCTTCCCTGGATCCTTTTGCGAAGCATCATATCAAGCCTCCTCCCATGCATATGGGAATGGATGTATGGTACTTCCCAACTCTCTCCATTATGACGATTTCGCCACCATTGTATGCTCCCTCAACAATATCCATAATATTTATCATCCCCATCAAACCCCTAGCCAAATGGATTTATTAGGAATTTACTCTCTGAGCATATTCTCCATGGGGACCTCCCAAGAACAATGGTCACCTCAAATACTTTCCTTGGTGCAGTTAGCATGGAAGATCCCAGGAAGGTTAAACATTGTCTCAAGAGGAAAGCAGGAGCAACAAAGTTGGTCCTAGGCAAGAATGCTTAGTTAAATGAAATAGCAAGCATGAATAATGAAACCCTAGTTGGGTGTTTTGTCAGTAAATTCATCTCTTTCAACACCCTGCGACAATGGACGACCCATAATTTCTCTCCAGCCCTTAGTTACTCTCCCAGATGCCTTGTCCTAGAAAAGGGTTGGATGGTGTGGAACTTTTGTTCATATCAAGACTCCCAAAAAATTATCTATGGTTCCTAGTCATTTGGAGCCCAATCCCTTATCCCAAAAAATATTTCATGGATTTTGATGCAACTACTGAGACAATAAAGTTCAACCATGTGTGGGTTAGACTTTCGGGCCTTCCCTTGCCTTTTTGGTTGGATGAAGTCTTTAGGGAGATAGGCATTTCAATCGACCTCTACTATGATGCATATTTTTCATACACCACCTCTGATTACATGGAAATGACCAGAATTCTAGTAGGAATCAAACTCTCGGATGGCCTTGCAAAGAACAATAATATTACTCATAAAGGAACCTCTTACAACCAAGTGCTAGACTATGAAGGAATTCCCTTCAAGTGTGTTTGATGCCACACACATGGCCACATTTCCAGGGACTGTGCTTAAGGTTTTCTGAAAGTCAGCAATGCAAAAAATACACAAAGTAGAGTCTCCCCCTCTCTAAGAGGGTGTTTGAGAGACTAGTTGTTGAATTCTGCAGTCTTCTCCAACACAACGGCTCCCTCCCAAGTCCCCATAGTTTCAGCAAAAGTGATGGCTCCAACTCTGAGCACTGTGTAGGAGGGTGACAATTCGGGTATGGTCTCTACTTTTCCCTCCGTTATTCCCCCCCTTTCTCTTTCCAATGATGCATTTTGTATGCCCCTGTCCCTTGTTTCTAAAGACCCTTTGGATGTACATTTTCTATCTAGTCTCTTGGGTCTCTTAGGAACCTCCTCGCCNTTCTCTCCCTGCTACCCTTCACCCCTCCTCTCCCCCCCAAATATAATATTCAATCCCTTTCTTGATCCCTCTCTTCCTTTCACTTGGGAAAATCTGGTGGAATTGGGGCCTCAAACCCCCTGGAACCAAAACCCTCTATGAGGGGAAGGAAATCCTTCCTCGACCATGCCCAAAAAATTGCCAATTCTAAAGTTTTATCAGGGAAACAAAAAACTCTCATTGGGGCCCTTAGAGAAAACGCCCTTGGGTTAGTTCCTAAATGATTTTCCTCTCCAATAATTGTCATGAGCTCCCTGCAAAATATTATCCATCAAGAAACTCTTTGATCTTCACTCCTCTTCTATCCTTCTCCTTCAAGAATCCGTGATTGCTGGCCAAAAAGATGAATCTTCCTTCTTGTCTACCTTCCCGAGTTGGGATTTCCTAGCACTCAATGCTCATGGTAGATCCATAGGAAATATCACTTGTTGGAAAAAATCCTCTATGAAGCTCCTTAACTCCTAGGCCTCTCCCTCCATTCTTTACACTCACTTCTTTTCTTCGGATCTAAACCTAAAATTCATATGCATCAACATATATGGGCCTTATTTTGACATGAAAGAGTTTTGGAAATCATTTTCAATATTTTTCATAAGCATCTTCCTGCCGTCATTGGAGGAGATTTAAATTTTACTTTGGGAGAATGTGAAATTTGGGGGACGTCTTCCCAGAAGGACCCCCTCTCTTATTTCTTCATTCAAAAGCTGGATGAAGTAGGGCTCTTAGACATTCAACCTATCAAATAAAGTCCTACTTGGAGGAACATGAGATCTAGGAATGATAGAGTTGCAAAAAAACTTGAAATATTCCTTCTTTTAGAACGTCTTCTTCAAGGGCTTCTCATAGTTTGTTGCACATGTGTTTTCGTTGATGTCAAAGTGGTTATGGACATGGTTAATTATAGCACAAAAAGTATGACACAAAGTATGGTGCAAAGACAGAGGAAGTCGTGAAAGGATTAAAACAAAAGTGTGCAGAAGGATCGAAGGGTGAGTGGATCAATAACGTAGACAAGGGTCAATGGTGTAGAAGAAAATCTGCAAGGTGATTTGAATCAGTGCAACGAATGGTGCAATGGAGTGTGTTGAGACGAAACTAGTGTGACATAATGGACTGCGATGGATTGTGAGGAAGATTGCCCAAAAGAAATTCTGTAGGGAGCCTTGAGATAATGCAATGAATAAGCGCAATGGAGTGTGGAAAAATGAAGCCCATGTAACAAGATATGGAGTGGAATGCGATGGGATGAACATAGCGATTGGTTGAGCACACTGCAGGAAAAGTGCGACAGGTTGAAGACTTGTAACTTTAGCTTTGGGCTCTTATTCTATCTGCACAGTAGATGCTCTATAGACCAAAATGTGAGTTGTTGCGTCATTCATGAGGAGATGCTATGATAAGACTAAGTTCTATTTCTGGAGATGAGTTGGAGCTCATTCATAAAAATATTTGGTCCATTTGATTCATTCAAAGAATGTCCAGTTGTAACTGGATCTTGATCTGGTCAAGATTTTTCCACAATATAACCGTCACACATCCACATACTTTATTTAGATAAAAGTGTAACTGACGAGACTTTGATTTGGTAAAAATATGTCCACAATGTAATTGTTATGCGCCTACATACTTTATTTAGATAGAAGTGTAACTGACAAGACTTTGATCTGGTCAAAATTTCTCTACAATGTAATTGTTATGCATCCACATACAGGAAGGGAAATTCAGACAAAAAACACATTATAAATAAGGATGTGCTCTATTCGATTGATGCACTGATAAAGTGAGGGGAAAATGGTCCTGTAACTATTCAAAATAACTGAACTAGAGATTTATCAATTGTTCTTAATTGAAGAGAAAAGTTATGAAAAAGTCCAGTTTTGTAAGATTTTTTTTTTAACTTAAATCAAGGTGGCAGAGTGGTTCTAGGGTGAGTCGAAGCTCACTGAGGATCGATGTCTGCATTATTTGAGGCAGGTTGGTTCTTGAGAGGATTGGTGTCCTCATTATTTGTGACAGGTTGGTTCCTAAGAGGATTGGTGTCCTCATTATCTATGACGGGTTGGTTCCTGAGAGGATTGGTGTCCTCATTATCTAGGGTGGGTGCTTGTCAAGCAGAAAAATTATAAATTGCAATTTGGTGCTTGCAGAAGAACATAAGGAAATATGTTATGTGGTTTTCTCTCGCATTGGGTTTCCATATAAAATCCTAGTGTACTATGTTCTCTGTGTCGTTTTTTATTTCTGCATGTATTGATGATTAAGTAAGCTCTTCTAAATAACTTTAAATCATTGGAAGGAAATGAGTTAGTAAAAATTGATACAATATTGATTCACCCCCCCTCTTAGTATTTCTTTGAGTTTCAATAATTGGTAGTAAAGCACATGTACCTTCAATAAAAACCTAATAGTTGGTAGGAAGATCACACAAAAATTATGTCAAGTCAAGATTCTTTTTCTTCTTCAATGAGACCTCCTTTGTTCAATGAAACAAACTTTGCATTTTGGAAAATCAGAATGAAGACATACTTGATGTCTCTTGGTATGGAAATCTGGAAGATTGTGGTAGATGGTTATAAAATCCCAACTACTCTTCCAACTGATGAAGTTGGTAAGAAAAAATACTACATTAATGCAAGAGCTCGGATTTCCATCCAAGTAGGACTTGTAGAAACAAAATTTGTCAAAGTAATGTAGTTGGAATCTGCGAAGGAAATATGGGACAAACTGGTAAACTGTTATGAAGGAGACGAGAAAGTAAAGTGGTCCAAACATCAATCTTACATAATGCAATTTGAAATCCTAAGAATGAGTGAAGATGAAAATGTTGCAGGTTTCTTTCTCAAAGTAGATGAGGCTGTAAACACTTTGAAAGGGATAGGTGAGAATATTGAAGAAGCTATAATAGTTCAGAAGGTATTGAGATCCCTTCCCTCAAGACTTGATGCAAAAGTTTCTGCTATAGAAGAAATGCATGAACTAGATAAATTGACTATAGAAAGGATGCACATAATTCTAACTACTTATGAGATGAGGACTAGGAAAGAACAACCAGATCTAAAGGACACGGTCTTTAAGGCATCATTCAAATCATCAACATCTAAAAATCATGATTCATCAGAACACTTCTCAGATGAAGAGGAAGCTAACTTTGTAAGGAAACTAAAAAGGGGATCCGGAAAATATAAAGGTATGTTACCATTCAAATGCTTTCATTGTGGTAAAGTTGGTCATTTTGCATCCAAATTTTCTTTCAAGGAAAACATCACCAATGAAAAATAAAGAAAAGGAAAGGATAAACCGAGGGAGTCTTAAAAGAAAAAACTTTTAAAAGGAACAATTTTTATTCAAAAGAGGATAACAACAACTCTTCAAACACTGAAGAAGAATAATATTAGTCAGATACAATTTAATATGAAAAAATTCTCATGTATTTAGAGCAACACAAATCTGATCAAGAAAAAACAAACACAAAAGAGTGTGAAGCTGTAGTAGACATGGTAGGATAACTCATTAGTGCTCTGGAGGAAATCTCCCGACTCAAGAAAAAAAAACAGACTAAGAAAAGAACATTTACAATTTTATAAAGAAAAAGACAATTAGAGAAACATAGATATATTCATCTTAAAAATTCAACTAGAAGAGGCCAAAAGAAGGGAAGAAATATTAATGAATAAGATAAAAGAAAAGGAGAACATCTGTGACAAACTAGAAGCAAAAATAGTGTCCTCAAGAAAATATATAGAGAAGTCCAAGACTCAAATGAAATTCATAAAAGGAGTTGAAACTCTAGATAACATTCTTAGCAATTAGAGATCATCGGATGACAAGACAGGGTTAGGATATAAGGAAAGTCTAAAAATGATCAAGGGTGAATCAAGCACCAACATGTCAACTAGTGAGAAGCCTACACGTTATGCAAATTCTCTCAAGGGAAACAACAATCAACCTAACAAATCAAAATATGGTAAGAAGAAGAAATCAGAACTGGATTAGCCTAACTACGCAAGCACATATGAAGCAAGGAAGCAACAAGTACCTGAATCTTATCAAGATGACAGTCAAAGAACAATTCCTACAAGTAAGTTTTTCATTCCAAGGCATCCAAATTTTTTCTATGGATATTGTTTCTCTTGTGGCAACTTTGGACATAAGGTTGTGAGTTGCAAGACTTTTAGACATAATAGAAATGTAGAAATGACATTCAATAAACCTTGAATGGCTATGCATCAAAATGCATTCTACCTTCTACTAAATGACCTCAAATGCCACATATGCAAAAACATTTGACACAAGGAAAGTGAATGCAGAAGCAAGATGTTGTCTATCTATAAGCAAGACAGACAAGAAGATTTTACCAAGGTTTGGAGGAAGAAAAATAAAAACAAAGAAAATTGTGGATTGGCTCTATATGCCAAAAATCAAGAAAATCAATGGTATATTGACAGTGGTTGCTCCAAGCACATGACATGAGACGAGAGGAAGTTTGGATTCCTAATTGAAGAAAAAGGTGGTAATGTTACTTTTGGAAACAATGCTCTAGCTAGAATTAGAGGAAAATGAACTGTTGTACTAGATGAAGATAAGAAGGGAAAGACCAAAGCACAAAATATGTTGTATGTAGATTTTATAAAACATAACTTGTTGCGTGTAAGTCAAATGTGTGACCAAGTGTTGTAGGAAAATTCCCCCGTGGACAGGTGAATGTCCTCTTGGATCCTAGACCCCTATACCAAGACAAAAAGATGCTAACATTAGACAGTAATATCCCTTTGAATCTAATTACCTAATCAGAAAGAGAAGGAGAAGGAAGAAAGCGTGATGCACCTTATTCTGATGTTTGTACTCGCTGCTCCAATTTGAGCTTGATCCCCGAGCTCCTTGGCACTGTTCGACACCTACAATGCAATGGACAACAAGAAGACAAAGAACTCCTACTGTAACACCCTAGGTTTTGAACCCCCATTTAAAATAATTTATTGTTACAATGTTGAGAGGCTAGGGTGCCCAAACATATATTAAAAGGCCAGTGTGCCCAAGACATCTAATGTTTTTATCATTATTAATAGTAAATACATGTCTGGTTGCTAGATAGACAAGGACTAGAGTTATATGGGGCTATGATTCCATAAGAGAGGGGGCTTGAGGGGCTAGGTTTTTATTCCTTTTTTTAATTACCCCTTTTTCTCTAAGGGAGGGGATCGATTATGTGAGCTTCTTGGGGAAGGCCAGGAGGTTCTTGATTTCCCATGAAGTGACATAAACCCACCTCTGGTATGATGGGGCTATTCGACTAATGGCTTGTTCATTGATTTCCTGTATGTTCATTCATTTCCCTCACACACTTTCATGCACCCACTTACCCATTCATTGATCCATCCTCATCTGTGTCTTGGCTTGGGAAAGGGAACCAAAATGCTGAAGAATTAGTCATGGTATGGTGGGATGTAGTGGTCGCTGGTGTGATCCAGCCATGACTTGAGGCTTGCATGCCTGAGATGCATTGGCCTGTGTCCAACGTTTCTCACAGTTGCGAGTCTCTAGAGTTCCAACTTTAAGATTCTGGACCAGTTGCGTTGGAGCCTGAATAAGGAAAAGGACTGCCTAAGGGACTGCATGGCAGAGAAGGGTGGAGGTTCGTTCTCTCGGGTGGTGCAAGCTGGGTAGAAGAGAGTTGGGTACTTGGATTGTTGTGAGAGCTGGGAATCCTATGAGAGCTTGGGTGTTGACTGGTTTGGGAAGCCAAGTAACAATCTGGAACCGTCCTTGTGGATTCATAGCCCTGACTTGGGGGTGACGTTGTTGTTGAGTTTTGGAACAATAGTGTCTACGGTTGGGTGGAACGTCCTTGGTCTACAACCAATTTGTGTCATATTTCATAAAGATAAGTGCTCTATGTTATGGTATCATTTACATGTATATGAATGTATTTCCATTGTATATTTAATTATCGTTTGATTGAATCTTTAGACTATGCATGCTTTCCGACTACTGTTGTGAATGTCATTAAAGTCTTTTCTTTTATGCATCCTTAAATTTTAAAAAGGTATCGGTAAGAGAAAGAAGTCCAAGGGTGGGCTTGAAGGTAGTGTACCCTGGCCTATGGGTGGCTGGGTATGTTACAGTTTGGTATCAGAGCTTCTGGTTGAAACACCGAGTCAGTATGGGTCAGGTCTGTTGGTCAAAGTCTCGTGGTTACATATCGAACTCTGATCATGGAGTTGAAAATCTCAAGAGGCATGGCGTTGCAGAATCTACACAGGAGTTAGATCACCAGAGACCTGTTGTAAGGGGTTTGAAGGATCATGACTGTCCCCTTCGAATTTGGGAGCGATCACCACTGTAGGATCAAGAGAGATCTGGGATCGTTGGATCAGAGGACAGGTTAACGGGGGTCATTCGATGAAAAGGAAGCAAGGTTTAAGGTCACCATCGTTAGATCCCATTGTAGAGAGAGATCAACGAACAACCGACATTATGGTGAACCAAGTTGCATGGGATATAATTCCCCAAGGCAGTCCTGCAACCCAAACCACGGTTTCACCGAGGGGTTACGTGTCAGTGTCAGGATAATTGCGGGGTGAAAAGCGGGTTACTCCAAACCGTCGATGCGTTCCCTCGTAAATTGAAAGGCAGTAAGTGATGTGACATGTTAGGGCTTGAACATCAAAAGTTCGTATAGCCAAAGTGGTTTGGGGTCGTCCAACATCAAGGAGAGACATGTGGCATGAGATCCATAACTCCAGAAGTTTGTGGACGAGGAGGAGGTGAAATAGTTGAAGTAGATCTTGACCATCGATCACCAAGAGGTACGTGTCAGCAGATCAATAACTCTAGAGAAATCTGTTCGAGAGGTTTTCAGTTGAGATTTGAAACTCCCGAAGGCCCGAAGGTTTGAGTACATATCGACCATTGATTCCAGAAGACACAGATCGAAGGGTCATCGACTTTGGGTGAAAGCACTCCAGGAGAAAGTGCAGGAGGAAAGTTTTGAAACTTCCGAAGCTCGAAGAGCTGAAGCGATTCATCGTCGTTGATCTGTGGGAGGACACCCATCGGTAGATCATGAACTCTGGGTAAAAGTGTTCCTGGAGGAGGCAAGTGACGAAAGTTGAGACTCCCGAAGCGCAAAGTCCCGAAGTGGATCTCGATCGTTGATTGTGAAAGAGGACAAGGACTGTTGATCCGGTCCTGGATGAAAGTTTCAAAGTCTCGAAGCTCTGGATAACCTCTTTTTCAGCTAAGCGCAGGGTCATGGCTATGGTCATATGCAGATTGAGAGCTGAGGGAAGGAGGTCTAAGGGTCGAATTGGTGGTCTTCGAGACAGAAAAATGCTAAGCAAAGATTTAACCGCGGTTTCTAGTTGTGGTCACCTCGAAAGGTGGTCTGAAGGAAGCGCCTGTGCAGAATAAAACTATGTGTCAGCCAAGGATAACAAGACACTGTTATTTTCGGAGAATGGGGATATGATCTCCATGAACAAAAAAAAGAAAGACACTTGTAGCATGGTTTGGAATTTTTTTTTATCATATGCATAATTCTAACAAAATTGTAGCTTGCACATTTTGTAGAATTAAGGGGTTTAAACACATCAACTCATGATGTGTATTGAGGAAATGGAAGAAGGTGAGATAGCCTCCAGTCATGATAAGGAGGCCGAAAACCATAATACCAGAGTTGGTAATGCAGAGACAGAGTCCAATGGATGCAAGGGAAAAGGAGAGTAGAAAACGTTAAGAATCCCGAAGATGGAAGTGCAGAGCTACAAAGTAGACAACGAGAAACTGATGAGAGAGAAAAGTCAGATAAATGCTTGAGTGTTGCAGAGCTTAAATCAGTTGCAGAAACAAACGAAGAAGGGATCAAACTTAAGAAGAGAGGAAGAAGGCAGGTGCCATGAAGGAAGGGATGACCATGGAAGAGATGGGTATTCCAGAAGTGCGAGCAGAGCTCATGGACACCACTCACCTCCTCTCTCAGAAGGAAATTTTTATGCATCGGAAGGTCTCGCAAGTAGTCCAATGGTGTCTCATGTTCTACAACAAAAAAGGAAACAAGAGGTAGATAGTTTTCAAGGAGATCTGAGGAAGCTCAAGCCACCTTCCTTCGATGGTGAAAGAGAAAGGGAATATGATGTCAAAGCATGGTTGCTTGGACTCCAAAGATATTTTCAGTTGCATAACTATTCATAAAATCTGGAAGCCAGGATTTCCACCTACCATTTACACGGGAAAGCTGCAATGTGGTGGGACCAACTGAAGCAAGTGGAACATGTTAATGAAAGTAGGATCACTTGGAAGTAGTTCAAGAAGTAATTCCAGAAGGAGTACCTCTCAAAGCATTTCTATGACAAGAAAATGAAGGATTTATTTGAACTCAGGTTGGGAAGCATGACTATGGCAGAGTACGAGAAGAAGTTCTTGGGATTGTTAAAGTATATCAGGTTCATTGGTGATGAGAAAGTGAAAATATAGAGATTTCTAAGTGGACTTCCAGCCTTTTATAAGGAAAAGATCAAGTATGATGAGCCCAAGACCTTGACTAAAGCCATCAAGAAGGATAAATACATGTATGAGCAAGGCCAGGGAAGAGAATCTCTGCATAAATCTTGGAAGGACAAGAAGAATGAGAAGTATGATTAGAGGAGGAAAGGATTCAAACCTTCCTTCAACAGGAATGAGCCTAATAGAAATCATCAATATCAGTATGCTAAGAGGGATTTCAAGAAAGAAGATTCCTTGGGAAAAGGGGGAAGACCACCAATCCAATGATGGGGATGCAAGGTAGATCACCTATACAAGGATTTCCCACACATAAATGACATAGTGAAGACTATGCACAACATCCAAGAGGCTACAACAGTCGAAGATATGTGAATAATCTATGCAACTTTAGATGATCGACAATCAGAGTCATAGTCCAATATGATCGAGGTGGAATGTAAGATCATAAATCAGCATGATGTTATTTTGATTGATTGAGGAGCAATTCATTATTACATTCACCCTAAGATAGTTGATAGATTACATTTGGAGAAAAGTAAACTTGGAAAAGAAAGTTTGGTTCAGTTAGCCATTGGAACCAAAACAAGAATCCATGACATGTTCAGAAGTTGTTCCATAAGTCTTAATGGCGTGAATACTAGTATTGATCTAAATATCATACCATTGGGGTCTTATGATATTTTGATTGGAATGAATTAGTTGGACAAGCATCACATTGTCCTAGATGGTCATAACAAGAAATTTATATGTCTTGATGGAAATGGAAAACAGAGCATTGTGAAAGGAGTTCCAAGACCCATCTCTATAAGGGAGATTTCATCCTTACAGCTAAAAATATTTTTTAGGAAAGGATTTCAATTGTATGCAACTCATGTAGAAGAGCCAGAAAATACAAAGGGGCCAAGCCTCAAAGATTCCTCGGTACTACAAGAATTTGAAGATGTATTCCAAGAAATACTCGGATTGCCACCAAGAAGGGAGATAAATTTCTCAATTGATTTAGTGCCAGAAGTTGCCCCGATGTCAAAAACACCTTACAGAATGAGCACACCAGAGTTAAAAGAATTACAAATGTAGTTGGAGGAATTGTTGAAGAAAGGGTACATACGTCCAAGTGTTTCACCTTGGGGAGCACCGACACTTTTCGTCAAAAAGAAAGATGGAACCTTGAGGATGTGTATTGACTTTCGACAACTGAACAAGTGCACTATAAAGAACAAGTATCCTCTACCCCGAATTGATGACCTCTTTGATCAACTAAGAAGAGTAAAGATATTCTCAAAGATTAACCCGAGGGAAGGATACCATCAGGTAAGAATCAAGGAAGAAGACATTCATAAGACAACCTTTAGGACTAGGCATGGGCATTATGAATTTGTAGTGGTGCCATTTGGACTGACCAATGCACCAGCTGTCTTCATGTGCTTAATGAACGACATATTCAAAAATTATTTGGATAATTTTGTCATATTATTCCTGGATGAAATACATATCTATTCTAATTATGAAGAGGAGCATGAACATCACTTAAGACTGGTATTGCAAGTACTGAGAGAACATCAGTTGTATGCCGAGTTGAGTAAGTGTTCTTTTTATCAAAATCAAATCCATTACTTGGGACACATTATTTCAGAGCAGGGCATAACAATAGATCCAGAGAAGGCAGAAGCCATTATAGGATGGCCAACCCCCAGTAATGTGTCAGACGTCAGATATTTTATGGGATTAGCTGGCTACTACAGAAGGTTCATAGTAGGGTTCTCTAAGATTTCTCATCCCATCACTTCTTTGCAAAAGAAGGGAACTAAATTTGAATGGGCATTCAAGTGTGAAAATAATTTTAATATGTTGAAGGAATTACTTACTAGTGCACCTGTGTTAAATATTGATGATCCAAAGGAAAGTTTTGTGGTATGTACAGACACATGTAAGGAAGCACTTGGGGGAGTCCTCACACAAAATGGACATGTCATTGGATATGAGTCCAAAAAGCTTAAGGAACATGAGAGGAACTATGCCACGCATGACTTGGAACTTGCTACCATTTTTCACGCCTTGAGGATGTGGAGGCATTATATCATGGGGAAGAAATTCGAATTAAGGATAGACCACATTGGCCTGAAGTATATTTTTGAACAACCAACATTGAATGCCAGGCAAACAAGATGGTTGGAATTTTTAAGTGAATATGACTTTGATATCAAGCATATCAAGGGAAAGGAGAATAAAGGTGTCGATGCACTTAGTAGATTAGTGCATATCATGCATGCTACTGCTGTCAGTATGCATCAATCAAACTTGAAGAGCATAGTTTTAGATGGTCTTGTTACAGACCAGCATTACCTACAGGTAAAGGAAAGCTTACAGCAATGAGATGTACAACAAAAAATAGAGTATGAGATAAAGGAAGACAAATTACTAATGCATAAAAATATAATCTATGTTCCTAGTTCTGGAGAACTGAGGAATTTGGTACTGAAGGAAATGAATGATGTTCCTTATGATGGACATCCCAGTTACTAGAAAATGATTAAAACAGTAAGAAGCCAGTTCTTTTGGCCAAGAATGAAGAAGGATGTTGCTGATTACATCGCTCGATGTATGGAATGTCAGAAGGTGAAGGATGAGCATAGGCACCAAGAGGGTTTGCTGCAACCATTGCCAATCCCAGAGAAGAAATGGGAAGTGATCACCATGGATTTCATCACAAGATTACCCAGAACGAATAAGAAACATGATTCAATCATGGTGGTGGTTGAAAAATTAACAAAGGCTGCTCATTTTGTGCCTGTGAAGACAACGCATACAACAACTAATATTGCAGAAATTTTCATGAAGGAAATTGCTAGGTTGCATGGGATACCTAGAACAATCATCTCAGACAGAGATACAAAGTTTACCTCCAATTTCTAGAGCGGATTGTTTAAAGGATTTGGCACAAATATAAACTTTAGCACAACATATCATCCCCGAACAGATGGGCAAACAAAGAGAGTCAATTGAATAATTGAAGATATGCTGAGAATGCATGTTATGGATAAGCCATCTAAGTGGGAAGATTACCTACACTTGGTTGAGTTTGCATATAATAATGGGTATCAAGATTCATTGAGAATGAGTCCATTTGAAGCCTTGTATGGTAGGAAATGTGATACTCTAGTAAGATGGGACAACCCAGCAGATAGAGTGGTGCTTGGGCCAGAGTTGCTCAAGGACATGGAAGACCAGGTGGTCAAGATCAAGCAGAATTTAAAGGAAACTCAGGATAGACATAAAGTTTATGTAGACAAGAACATGACAGCTAGAGAATTTAAAGTAGGGGAGCATGTACTTTTGAAAGTGAATCCCAAGAAAAGTTCTTTGAAATTGGGTAGTTGTAAAAATATCGCAGCCAAATTCCGTGGTCCATTTGAAATATTGGACAGAATAGGGCCAGTTCCATACATGCTTGCATTGCCTGCTTCCATGAATGTGCAGAATGTACTTCATGTCTCTTTACTAAAGAAATATGTACATGATCCTAACCATGTTATTGATTGGCATCTGATTCAAGTAGAGATAGAGGGATATTTTCAGGTTCAACCAGTGCGGGTATTGCACAAAAAAGTCAAAATGATTCAGAATCGAGTTATAGAGCTGGTAAAAGTTCAGTGGAACTTCTATGGTCTTGAAGATGCTACATGGGAGCATGAATATGCCATGAGGGTAGAGTACCCACAACTTTTTGAATAAATTTGAGATTTTGATCTCTATTTTGTATATGCATTGAGGACAATTCCAAAATAAGGGGGAGGGGATGTAACACCTCGGGTTTTGAACCCCCATTTTAAATAATATATTGTTACAATGCTGAGAGGCCAGGGTGCCCAAAAAATTATTAAAAGGATAGTGTGCCCAATACATGTAATGTTTTTATCATTATTAATAATAAATACATGGCTGGCTACTAGATAGATAAGCACTAGAGTTATAACTCGGCTATGATTCCACAAGAGAGGGGGCTTGAGGGGCTAAGTGTTTATTCCTTTTTTTAATTACCCATTTTTGTCTAAGGGAGGGGATCGGTTACGTGAGATTCTTGGGGAGGCTAGGAGGTTCTTGATTCCCCATGAAGTTACTTAAACCTGCCTCTGGTCTGATGGGGGGGTTCGATTGATGGATTGTTCGTTCATTTCCTATACATTCATTCATTTCCCTCACGCACTTTCATGCACCCATTTACCCATTCATTGATCCATCCTCATCCACGTCTTGGCTTGGGAAAGGGAACCGAACTGCTAAAGAATTATCCACGGTATGCTGGGTTGTAGTGGTTGTTGGTGTGATCCAACCATGACTTTAGGCCTGTATGTATGATATGCGTTGGCCTGTGTCCAACATTTCTCACAGATGCGAGTCCTGAGAGTTCCAACATTGAGATTCTGGACCAATTTCGTTGGAGCTCGAATAAGGAGAAGGACTTCCTGAGGGACTGTGTGGCAGAGAAGGGTGGAGGTCCATTATCTCGAGTGGTGCAAGATGGGTAGAAGAGAGTTGGGTACATGGATTGATGTGAGAGCTGGGAAGCTTGTGAGAGCTTGGGTGATGATTGGTTTGGGAAGCCAAGTAACACTCTGGAACCGTCCTTGTGGATTCATAGCCCTAGCTCGGGGGTGACGTTGTTGTTGAGTTTTGGAACAATAGTGTCTACGGTTGGGTGGAACGTCCTTTGTTTGCAGCCAATTGGTGTCATATTTCATAAAGATAAGTGCTCTAT
The DNA here is from genome assembly GCA_009831015.1 of Picea engelmannii. Lineage (NCBI taxonomy): Eukaryota > Viridiplantae > Streptophyta > Pinopsida > Pinales > Pinaceae > Picea > Picea engelmannii. The sequence continues at coordinate 1,074,077 of ML786727.1, read as the reverse complement.
GTTATGGTATCATTTACATGTATATGAATGCATTTCCATTGTATATTTAATTATCATTTAATTGAATCTTTAGACTATGCATGCTTGCTGACTACTGTTGTGCATGTCGTTAAAGTCTTTTCTTTTATGCATCCTTAAATTTTAAAAAGGTATCGGTAGGAGAAAGAAGTCCAAGGGCGGGCTTGAAGGTAGCATACCCCATCCTGTGGGTTGTTGGGTATGTTACACCTACTCTACTCTATAAGATTAGTCTAATCAAATCTACCTATAATAGACAACATATGTAAAGATACACATATTATAAGGGAATATGCCAAGCATATATTCATGAGAACTCAAAAGAGATACTTACAAATCGTAGATGAAGTCATAACAACCTCTCCAAGTCCTCCTCGTCCATCCCTTGCACAAAGCTCCTAAAATCATAGGTTTATCTCCACTCTCATGATATCATAAGTTTGGTATCTCTAAACTCCTCTCTCTCTCCACCTCCATGAAAATCCCTCATTATACAGAATTTGGAGGCTTAACCACCATGGAGAGGAAACCTTGATCATATCCACTAAAAAGGGTTCTGAAAGATATTTAGGGAGAAAATATCTCTTAAGGATTTTGGGGAGGAAATATCTCTCAAGGATTTTAAGGAGGAAATATTTCAACAATCCATGAGATCCTCAACTTTCCCTAAAAAATAGGAAACCAAATGTGAGGTGGATTCTCACACTTAATTTATTTTTCATGAATATCAATAATAATTCATGTGCACTTGGTATTTTGGCCTTCATGTAATATATTCCTCCTCCACATTGACTAGGGATTGTGACATAGGTTATTCCATGGTGTCAATGTGTATGAAACACTTATATGACACTTAGGGCGAGGCACCTAGGTGTGAAAATTTCATGTGTAACATAATGCCCCCTAAAGTGTGAAGTCAGAAGAGAAAATGATGGCCAAAACAATTTACAAATCTTTAATGCAAGGATGTGGAGTTGGAGAACCTGGAAGAAGTTGCAAACAACCATCAAACAATATTAAAAATGTTCTATTTCCGAGGCATGCATACCTATGCTCGAAATACGAGATGACTCAAAGAACGGTCGCCGACCAATACAATGCGGATCCATGAAAAATATTGACTAAGGATATGGCCACCAAAGATACAATGTGGATCCATACCTCCATGACATGAACTAATCGTAGCCGTGAAAAATACACAGTGGAGCTACGAGATGATAAAACATAGCCCCAGACCAATACAATGTGGATTTATGTGACAATCTATACATCAACACGCTCAAATGATCTCCTTCGCAACTTGGGAAAAGTAGTTTAACAAAGTGAATGCTCAACCCAAGGTCTTCGTCCCAATCCCGATGTAGTATGAATCTAACCATGTGAATAAGTGTTTTGATGTCGAACATGGTAGAAAGCACTTGATTACCGGTCAATGAGGTAAATCGTTAACAAGTGCGAGGAAAATAATTAGTGATGTCAATGACTCCCAAGGTACCCTAGTACATTCCAGCGAATATGAATAAATGAGCTAAGGTAGAACATTCATGGAATCATCCAATTAGAGGTCAATGATGTAAACCCACTGTCGGAAGTGAGGAGGCCTATCATTGAGGCATGTAGGAACCGAGGTACTAATTGGTTTCTAAGTCTAATTCTTGGATGATGTGTTGAAGTCGACAGGAAAAGACTCGTCGAAGGAGGGCCTTGATGTATTCCCCATCAACGACACAAAAATGACATAGGAAAGTGATGTAATATGGTGAATCAAATGAGTATGGACTGACATAGGAAATGGAAATTGGCGACACATGGAATTGGTATGACTCAGAGACAAGTATATTACCCAACTGTAAGACGAGATGCAAACAGGTTCCATGTTCAAGGGAGACAAAATCTACCATAAAGGATTCTCAAAAAACTTGACCCACTTCCTTCAATTTCCCCCCACCCAGATAGATGAATACCTCTTTTTAATTTAACAAGCTCGAGGAGGGTAACACATGCTCGATATAACTCACCTTCGATAAGTCCCTCTTCCTTTGTTTAACGAACTGGAGGAAGTAAGGGTTTGGTCCCATATGGGTTCAATGTGTGATTTTAATGAGTCCAGATAAGGAAAACTCAGTGGTTTTTCATGTTTAGAGAGTCTGAAAAGAACTTAAAGGAGACTCCAGGATTGTCCTTTTTCGTAATTTTAGTCTCGTGAGGCCGAAAAAGAGAAAAACTACCACTCTAAAGATGCCCTTTCAAACCTTTTAATGAGTGTGAAAGGAAGCATGATTACTTGACAATATTTTCATTTTTAGAGAGTGTGAAAAGGGATTAAAGGAGACTCAAGGGGGTTCCTTTTACATATAACCTTTACGAGTCCTAAAAAAGTGATAAAATTATACTCGGTTACATTCTCATGTATTTACAAGTACAAGAAAGAACAAAGATTAAGCTTGGTAACTTATTCTCATGTATTTATGAGCACGAGAAAGAACAAAGACTAATCTTGTTCCAGAAAAAGACTACTACGTTATGATGGGGATGACCTTCGAACAAGGATCGCTCCTAGCAACATGTCTCTCTGGAGGTAGTTTTCCCCCAACTTCTTTGTCAAAAGTGGGTTGTTTTGATTCAACATGATGTCTAGAGGCTGGATATCTACCCCCCAAGCATTGTTTCCTCCAACAACTCTTCTTATTTCCTCATTTAGGTTTCTGGTTACGAAGGGAAACATTTTTTCTAGGCGGAGGAAAAGAAGGTTCAAGTACTTGATGTAGAGTGAGAATCAATTGTAATGGAGGGGGGTCTGTTTCATTTTTTAACGATCTTGACAGAGATAATGAACTATGATCGTTGAGACCAGGTACTACCAACGAAAGAGAGGAATCGAAGGATTGTCGTGCCTGAGTCGAAATCATGTTTAAGGTAGAAACTTGTGCAGTGGGAGGAGAAGGAAAATGAAAAACCCCCATGAGCAAGGAATCCTTGAGAAGACCTATACCTACACTCTCAAAATTATTCTATCCTAGAAAAGGGACATTATTTTTTGCGACATTGTTGAGATCTGGAGTTGTATACTCAAGTTGGTCAACAATGATAATCTTTCCTTGAATGGGAAATCGTAAGATATGAAACATCGAAGATGCGATGACAGTCATTGCATAGAACCAACTACAACCAAGTAACAAATTATAATCCAGGGGTGCATCGACTACTTCGATATCAACCAGAATAGTCTTACCCTTCAAAGTCACGGTGAAATATTTCAAGAGTCCATGAGGTTGTAAACCATGTCCATCAAATTCTTTCATGGTGGTTGGGGACGAAATAAGGGAAAGAGAACCAAGGGATCTCCAACAAGGCAAAGACATGAGACAAGTGGAGGATCCCTCATCCAAAACAATATGATGGATGGCGTGTTCACTAATAAAAACTTGAATTCTGAATGCTAAGTGATGGGAGACTCTCTCCTTAAAATAATCCAGATTAAACGTAATCAGGTTCGACTCCTCAGGATCCAGTGCTCCAATGGCTGACAACAGGGTTCTACGTTGATTTGGATAGTGTTTTAGAACTTCGAGGGTTAAAATAGAGCAAGGCTCTTGCGGTAAATATTCAACGATGTTGTAGTTTTGGGTAGTGCAAGCATTTTGATTAAATATCTCTTTTTGAATTACGCTCTTGGGCGGGTGAAACAATGCATCATAAATTGGATTCTCAATTTGAAGAGGATTGGAAGATGGAGGAGGAGTAGAGTTAGAAGTTTATTCAACAGCCTTCCCATTAGGTTTATCACCTGGAGGAGTGTCATAGTTATTTGCATGAATTGTGAAATTAACTGTCTTAAACATGTAAACCTTAGAGGTGCTTGTGGAAGCATCCCCATGGTGGGAATGACCTGGATCGCCTCCTTGCGGAGGGATAGGGTTTTTTGCAACCGAGTGTTGTTGTTGAACCGGTTGGGAGGTACCCTTCAGATATTTAGCGATGACCTCACAACGAGGGCAGTCTTTCGTGTAGTGGTCTTCCTCACAAATTATACAAGAAGATTTAGGTTTCCTTGTCGGTTGAGTATCAACAGACCTAGGATTATCCTGCTCGTTAGAAGATTTATTGGATTCTCCCTTTTTATTCTTACCTCCTGGTTTCTGAGAGGAAGCGGATTGGACCGCATTCACCTCAGAGGTTTGAGAAGGAGTGGAAGTAGTTGTGGTGTTTGGAACAGAATTAGATTCCATAGAAGGTTTTGACGGATCATTGGACAAACAAGGAGCATTAGGGATCATATCATAAAGTGTGTCAAACTGGGAGTAAACCAAATCCAAATACTGCACATGGATGATAGCCTGCTCCTTAGTAACTACATTTCCCATAGCAACATTATGGGCTATGGGAGGCAAGAGCGACTTTGTAAACCAATCCGTGAGGAGTTGGTCTAGAATTGGAGCTTTAATCAATCGTCTTTGTCATCTCCTCTCGTGAATATGATCAGATATGTGGGTGGAAGAGGATTATCAGAGAGAGGTAAAAATTTTTGTATCGGTCTCGTACCGTATAGGCAACTGAAAATGTGTCAGGAAATCCATGGAAAGAGAGTTAAAGTTGACAAAATAGTTATGCGGCAGTTCAATGTACCATTTTGCTACCACACTTGTAAGTGTTCTCTGAAAAAGTCCAAGACAAATGGAATTGTCCATCAAAGAGTTGGAAGAACACCATAAATGGAAATTCATAACATGATTGTTAGGGTATTCCCCAGGTTTTCCATCAAATTTCAGAATATTGGATGGTAATTTGGCAGGGATGGTGGGCCAAAATGGGGCATGAAGGATGGGATTGTTTGTTAAACGTGACATATCTGGAAGATCTAACGTAGCCAAGAACGGTAGTTGTTTGTTAGGTTGTTGATATTGGTGATAACTATATTGTGTAGGAACACTAGTAGGACCGTATCTAGGTTGTGGCAAAGTGGAAAAACTAGATGGTCCTCCCATATAAGGTGGTTTTCCGGGTTGTCCACCTATGTAAGGTGGTTGTCCTATTTTTCCATCCATGTACTATGATTGAACAGATGAACCTCCTACATAATGCAGTTGACCTGTTGGTCCCCCTATTTATAGTGGTGGAAGGGACTGTTGTGTTTGAATTGTGGAGTTTACAGATTGATAGGGCATATTTCCTTGCAGAGGAATTCCCACCAGATTGGGTTGAGTCCACAAAGGATTCACAGCTCCTGGATATGTATGCCCAGGATATAGACCAATGGTAGTAGGGATAGAAGGAATTGCAGGAGTGGTTTTCCCCCTTGTTGGTTGATGTTCCAACGATGTAGGTTGCCCCCCAGTAAAAAGTTTCCCTGCAACTGAAGGTTTCCCCCAAGTTGAAGGTTGGCCTCCCATTGAAGATTGACCTCGAATGTAGGGAGTACTAATCTGTGATGTGTAAGATGGAGGTTGAGTATATTGTGTAACCATGGTTGTGTGAATTACTTGACTGCTATCCATTTGACCTATGGGAAGACCAAGTAAATCACTTGGTGTGTGCATGTGTGGAAAAAATGAAGCAGGAATATTACCTGACTCGAGTGCAGGGGGAGATGAATGTGCAAGTGGTTGAGTCAGGGACACCTGGGTCACTGATGTTTCTAGTAAAAAATAAGCACCAACAATATCAACTACGTGAGTTGTGGAAAGAGATTAATTCCGAAGTCCTTCAAAAATTGCTAGGTTCATTCCAAAAGATGGTGTATTGGTTGAATAAGGCAGTAAACGATAAGAAGAATAAGAATCAACATATCTCGTGGATGGTAGATCAATGAGTGGTTGGCCAAATGGATCAGTAAACAAAGGATTCACAAAATATGTCAAGCTTTCTACGTAGGTTGGGTCCGGTTCGTCAATGTGATGGCCACTTCCAGGAGCGATGATCCCAGTTCTAGAAGTGTGATCTACGATCACTGGTTCATAAGAAAGATTATGTTGTGGTTCCTGAGTGTCAGGTTCCATACCTTGTATACTATGAAAATTCTAATCCTAAGGCCAACTATGCAAAACAAAGAAACACACTCCTATGAAAACTAAAAGCAATCAACCAAGCAACAACATATTTTAAGGATCTTCTGAAGATGGGATATCAAGCTGCCAACGAAGAAGTGAGAAGAAATTACCCTGACCTCCACATAACATCCCTTATTGGTGCAAGAAACCCTCACTTTCGTGGGATCACCCTCCAAGGGTACCAAGAGTGTGATACAACATCTTGCCCAGGTACCGTGGGAATCCCCCCACAGTCACCTCTGTAGATACCTAGGAAAGGCCACTAATGTTACTAACTCACAGTCAACCTCCGAGGGCGTACGGTCGACAGTCAGGACCGAACGTATGGGTAGGATATAAAAGTCCGAAGCGCTTCTTGAGAACTGAAGACAAGTGGACCGATAGGACTCTAGAGGACCCCGAACGGATTCAGATTTCATGAAGCACCGAGACCAAATGAAACCAGTGGTTTCTCAAGAATAGCCCCCAATATACGATCTTTCCACTATGATTGGTTAATCTTTGGAGGGTAATCTTTGTTTCTCTTCCGCACGCGACCTCATGTTTAGCCCCTGTGTGAGAGGGGGTTCTCGGCTATGCTTATACGCAAGATGGATTTGAATGCTCTTTAGTGTTCTACAATATCTTTAGTAGTCTTGGAAAATTTACTCACTTTACCTAGTCCAAAGACTCTAATCCTAAGCTACTATTGGTGTGCTAAAAACAAAATATTTGAATTGATTTTATTAGCACGTGGTTGATTTGAATGGATTTTAACTTAAAGGGTTCACATAGATGAAAATGATGATGTGTAAGAGACTCGACTCAAAAAGAATGTTAAATAATTACATGCAGTTCTTTCTTTCAATTAATTCTATGTATGGGAAGGAGAAGAGTTCTATTCTTCTTAATCACAAGCAAACACTCAAAACAAGGCAACTTTCAATTTTGAGATCAAGGCGATGCCAAACTATCAAGCAAAAGTTTCTAAAAATTGAAAATGCTTATGCAAAAATAGCTCTTTTTCCAATCATAAACCAAAGTAAACTTCCTAATGAATGTAAACTTTCTTCATTTGATTAACTATGCAAGCCAATATGCAAACTTTTTGCTTTTGTACTTTCAAATGAAAGAGATCTAAGTTGGAGACAAAGAACTATGAAGCAAAAACAATCAAACAAAGTGCACTCAAAGTGGTGAGGTCTGAAAGAAAAGAAGTAGAAATTTGTTCTAACATGAACTCAATCAAGTATTCAAAAACTAAAAAACATTCAAGGAGTACAAGAAAATGCAGAGAAAAATCCAAGAAAAGACAGGGAGAAAGAGAAAATACTCAAATTGTCCCGACAAAAGAAGCAGTTAAAAAGGGAAATTTCACATTTATGAAAAAGTTTCAAGCCCAAATCAAGACAAAAGGAGGTGATAATTATCAAATATAAACTCAAATATCGACCCAAACAACTTCACAAACCAAAGTACAAACCCTGGAAAGGACCTCTGCAAAACAGGCTGCAAAAATCTGAGCAAAAAAAGGCATAAAACCTCAAAAAACGATATCAACGCTCCCTAAATCAAGGGCACAAAGCACTACAATGCTCTGTAAACAACTACAGGGGAGCTCTTATTATATATCAGCACTTTTATATGGCCTATAGGGGAGCGCTACCCTTCCCAGAAACTCAAAACATAGCCAAAAAATGTAGAAAAACTCACCCAGAATTCACAGAACTAGGTGAAATTGCTAGTGAAGATGGGAGAAAGGTAATGGATCATGAAAAAATGGAAAAATTGATATAAAAAGTGGCAAAATGTTAGGGACAATCCAAGGAAATACAAATCAATGTCGATCCCCAATGGAGTCACCAATTTCTGTTGTAGGAAAATTCCCCTACGGACAGGTGAATGTCCTCTTGGATCCTAGACCCCTATACCAAGACAGAAAGATGCTAACATTGGACACTAATATCCATTTTAATATAATTACCTAATAAAAAACATAAGGAGAAGGAAGAAAGTGTGATGCACCTTATTCCGGTGTTTGTCCTTGCTGCTCCAATTTGAGATTGATCCTCGAGCTCCTTGGCATCGTTCGACACCTACAATGCAATGGACAACAAGAAGACAAAGAACTCCTACTCTACTCTATAAGATTAGTATAATCAAATCCATATATAATATACAACGTATGTAAAGATACACATGTTAGAAGAGAATAGTCCAAGCATATATTAATGAGAACTCAAAAGAGATACTTACAAATCATAGATGAAGTTGCAACAACCTCTCCAAGTCCTCCTCGTCTAGCCCTTGCACAAAGCTCCCAAAATCATAGGTTTATCTCCACTCTCATGAAATCATAAGTTTGGTATCTCTAAACTCATCTTTCTCTCCTCCTCCATGGAAATCCCTCATTATATAGGATTTGGAGGCTTAACCACCATGGAGAGGATCACTCATAAGATCCATTAAAAAGGGATCAGAAAGATATTTAGAGAAAAAATATCTCTTAAGGATTTTGGGGAGGAAATATCTTTCAAGGATTTTAAGGAGGAAATATTTCAATCATCCAAGAGATCCTCCACCTTCCCTTAAAAATAGGAAACCAAATGTGAGGTGGATTCTCACACTTAATTAATTCTTTTTCATGAATATTAATAATAATTCATCTGCACTTGGTATTTTGGCCTTCATGTAATATATTCCTCCTCCACATTGACTAGGGATTGTGACATAGGTTATTCCATGGTGTGAAGGTGTATGAGACACTTATATGACACTTACGGCGAGGTACCTAGGTGTGCAAATTTCATGCATAACACCAAGGACACCATGTTCTCTTTCATTCAAAAGGTTGTAAAGTAATGGGTGTGGATACAAGAAACATTGTTGTCAAGGCAGTCAGAACTTCAGGAAATGTGTATGTTCTAGAAGAAGGAAAAAAATGTTGCATTGGTAAAATTGATGAGAGTTGGCTTTGGCACAAAATACTAGGTCATCTTAGTTTTAATCAACTTGTTAAGCTAGGAAGGAAATATGTTGTGAGAGATATGCCCAAAATTTCCAAAGCTGAGAATATTTTTTGTAAGTCATGTTAGTTTGGAAAGAAGTCAAGAGTTCAACTTAAGGCAAGATAACACTACCACTTGACCTCTTGAGTTGTTTCATACAGATCTTTGTGGCCCCACTAGTACACAATCACCTCGAGGTGAAAGATATTTCATTTTGTTGATTGATGACTATACTAGAATGACTTGGGTTGGATTGTTGAAGCATAAATTTGAGGCTTTTGAAAAATTCAGAATCTTCAAAGCAGGGGTAGAAAATGAAATGGATTTAAAAATAAAGTGCTTAAGATCAGACAAAGGAGGAGAATTCACATCTAATGAATTCAACAGTTATTGTGAAAAGCATGGGATCAAGAGATAGTTTGTTATTTCCAGAACCCCTCAACAGAATGGAGTAGTAGAAAGGATGAACAAAATAGTTCAAGAAATGGCCAGGTCCATGCTTGATGAATTAGAAGTACCTAAAACCTTTTGGGGAGAAATTGTTCAAAATGCAAATAAAGCGCACATAAGAGTAAACAATGATAAAAATCCTTATGAGCTATGGCATGGCAGACCAACATCAATAAAACACTTCAAATTTTTTGGAAGCAAATGATACATTAAAAGAAATGAAGACAACTTAGTTAAGCTTGATTATAGAGATGATGAAGGTATCTTGTTAGAATACTCCTCCATAAGTAAAGGATACAAGTGCTACAACAAAATACTTCACAAAATAGTTGAAAGTATAGATGTAAAGGTAGATGAGCGACCACTTCATCCAGAGAGAGACCAACACCATGATAATTCATATGATGAACCAATCAGAAACGAACCACAAGGAGATGGAATGCATGAGGATCAAGAAAAAGAGGATTTCGAGGAAGAAGAGAGAATGGATACATAACAACCAAAGATCCCATCAAGCTGTGTTCAAAAACATCATCTATAAAGTTAGATTCTTGGAAACAAGGAAGCAAGTGTACAAACTAGAAGAAAGCTTATAGATACATATGGTTCTACAAATTTTGCATTGTTATCCATGAGTGAACCACAAAATTTCATGAAAGCAAGTCGGGATGAGCATTGGGTAAAAGCCATGAATGAAAAACTAGACCAAATAGAGAAAAATGAGACTTGAGATTTTGTCCCAAGATCAAATGAGAAGAATGTAATTGGCACTAAATGGGTATACATAAACAAGTTAAATAAAGATGGAAAGATAGTCAAAAAAACCACTAGATTGGTATGCAAAGGGTATTCTCAAGTCCAAGGAGTGGACTTTGAAAAAAAAGTTTCCCCCTCTTGCAAGAATTGAAGCTATCAGGATGTTTTTTGATTTTGCATGCTACAAAAAATTCAAAGTCTACCAAATGGTTGTCAAATCAACATTTTCGAATGGTGAAATCGAGGAAGAAGTTTATGTGGAGAAATGAGAAGGTTTTCTGCTAATTGACAAAAACAATTATGTCTACCAATTAAAAAAATCCCTGTATGGTCTAAAACAGGCTCCAAGATCTTTGTATTACAGACTCGACAAGTATTTACACCAACAAGGTTTTAAAAAGGGAACAAATGATAACAATATATACATCAAGGTTGAAGGTAATGACCTGTTAATTATTGTAGTATATGTTGATGATATTATTTCTGGTAGTAACATTGAACTAATGAGTAAGAAGTTTGCAGCTGCAATGCAGCAAGAGTTTGATATGTCCATGTTAAGAGAACTCTCATTCTTTCTTGGTCTACAGATTCATTGATCAGAATGATGAATTTTCATTTCTCAAAGAAAATATCTGAAGGAAATATTGAAGAATTTTGGCATGGAAAACTACACACCAGTGAGCACTCCTACGACTACCAGTTGCAAACTCAGCAAAGATGACGATGCTTCAGAAGTAGATCAAACCATGTACATGTCTATGATAGGCAGCTTACTCTGTCTCATAGCTTCAAGGCCTAACATCATATATGCAGTTGATTTAGTAGGAATATTTCAAGCAAATCCCAAGGAAACTCACGTTCTTGCATTTAAAAGAATATTTAGATACTTGGAAGGAATTGTTGATTATGGCTTGTGGTATACAAAAGACACAAACCTCATTCTCAAAGATTATACTGATGCACATTGGGCATGAAGTATTGGTGATAGAAAAATCACCAGTGGAGGTGATTTTTTCCTTGGTAGTTGTTTAGTATCCTAACTCAACAAGAAACAAATTTCCATTCCTCTTTCTATCGTTGAAGCCGAATATATAGCCGCAACATTTTATTGTACTCAAGTGTTGTGGATTAAACACAATCTCAAAGATATTCAAGTTCCCTGTGAACAACCTATCTCCATCAAGTGTGACAATACCTTGTTATTAATCTCTCTAAAAACCATGTTCAACACTCTAAGACTAAGAATATACCAATTAAAGATCATTTTTTCCGAGAACAGGTTCAGGATTAGGTGGTCAAATTAGAGTAAGTTCCCTCCAAGGAGCAAGTTGCAGATATTTTCACCAAGCCATTACCTAGAGAACCCTTTGAGTATCTTAGACAGAAGTTGGGGGTGATCTTGTCTTCCTTTCTTTAGTAAAGAACACAGTTCACTACTTCTAACAGTGACCCACTCGTTGTTGTATCAGGGAGAAGTTTGCTTTTGGTGGAGATGTGCACAATTGAATTTTGCAATGGCTATCGATTATATTTTGTTTAAGGATGGTTTTGTGTGTGCAACAAGGCTTGGAGGAAATAATATCTAAAGACTCTCTTTGTTGTTGTTGTCAAAGGGGGAGAATAACAAAATCCTAATGTTGATGCACATTGAAAGGGGGAGCAGTTTAGCATAGTGATTTGGAAGTTGTGCACATTGAAAGGGGGAGCAATTTAGCATAGTGATTTGGTAGTTGTGCACATTGAAAGGGGGAGCAGCTTGCAGTTGTGCACATTGAAAGGGATTTTCTTTAGAAGTCACCTTTCAGAAAATACCTTGATGTTGATGCACATTGAAAGGGGGAGAAGTTTAGAATAATGATTTGGCAGTTTCGCACATTGAAAGAGGAAGCAACTTATTGTTGCGCACATTGAAAGAGGAAGCAACTTGTTGTTGCACACATTGAAAGGGATTTTCTTTGGAAGTCACCTTTCAGAACAGAGATAAAAGTTATTTTGGTTGCCATCAATGGAAAAAGGGAAGTTTGTTGCACATATGTTGTCATTGATGTCAAATTGGTTATGGACATGGTCAATTATAGCATTGAAAGTATGGCAGAAAGTATGGTGCACAGATAGAAGAAGCCACGAAAGGATGAAAATATAGGTGTGCAGAAGTATCGAAGGACGAATGGATCAATAACATAGAGAAGGGTCAATGGACCAGAAGAAAAGCTCCAGGGTGCTTTGAATCAGTGCGACAAACGGTGCAGTGAAGTGTGCCAAGATGAAACTAATGCGATAGATTGTGTGGAATATTGCAAATAATAAATTTTGCAGGGAGCCTTGATCTAGTGTGAATAATAAGCGCAATGGAGTGTGACAAAACGAAGCCTGTGTAACAAGAGACATAGTGGAATGTGACAGGATGAACATAGTGATTGGTTGAGCGCACTGCAGGGCAAGTGCGACGTGATGAAGACTTGTGACTTGAGCTTTGGGCTCTTATTCTATCTGCACAATAGATGCTCTATAGACCAAAATGTGAGTTGTTGCATCATTCATGAGGAGATTCTCTGAAAATACTAAGTTCTATTTTTCGAGATGAGTTGGAGCTCATTCGTAGAAAGATTTGGTTTGTTTTATTCAGTGAAAGAATGTCCAACTGTAACCAGATCTTGATCTGGTAAATATTTTTCTACAATATAACTTTCATGTGTCCACATACTTTATTTAGATAGAAGTGTAACTGACAAGGCTTTGATTTGGTCAAATTATGTCCACAATGTAACTGTCATGCGTCTACATACTTTATTTAGACAGAAGTGTAACTGACATGACTTTGATCTGGTCAAAATATGTCCATAATATAACTGTTATGCGTCCACATAGAGGAAGGGGAACTCAGGAAAAAAAACCCATTATAAATAAGGATGCACTCTATTCAATTGATGCAATGATAAAGTGAGGGGGAAAGGGTCCTATAACTGTTCAAAAGAAATGAACAGGAGATTTATCAGTTGTTCTTAATTGTTGTGAAAAGTCATGAAAAGGTCCAGTTCTATAAGAATTTATTTTTAACTGAAATCAGGCTGGCAGGGTGGTGCTAGGGTGAGTTGAAGCTCACTGAGGATTGGTTTCCTCATTATTTGCGACATGATGGTTCGTGAGAGGATTGGTGTCCTCATTATTTGCGACATGTTGGTGCCTGAGAGGATTGTTGTCCTCATTATTTGCGATAGGTTGGTGCATGAGAGGATTGGTGTCCTCATTATCTGTGATAGGTTGGTGCGTGAGAGGATTGGTGTCCTCATTATCTGCGATGGGTGGGTTCTTGTCAAGCAAAACAATTATAAATTGTAAGTTGGTGCTTGCAAAAGAACATAAAGAAATATGTTTTGTGGTTTTTTCCCGCATTGGGTTTCCACGTAAAAATCTTGGTGTACTATGTTCTCTGTGTTGTTTTTTATTTCTGCATGTATTGATGATTAAGAAATCTCTTCTAAATAACTTTAAATCATTGGAAGTAAATAAATTAGTAAAAATTGAAACAATATTGATTCACCCCCCTCCTCTCAGTATTGCTTTGAGTTTCAACATAGTTCCATCTTGCTAGATCTTGCAGGAGATGAGAAGAAGACCCCCAACCCTTTCAAATTCAATCCCCTTTAGATGAATTCTCCCTCATACCTTTCTTTAATAAAAGAGTGTTGGGTTCCCTATAACCCTCATCTCCCTGAATCACTAACTATCCAATTCAAGGATAGAAATGGCAGAGGAGGTCTCCATCGTCTGTAATAAAAAAAGGAAGCAAAATGAAAATAAATCCTTGACATAAATTGAGGGGAAAATGATGGAACAACATCAAAATGAAACCTTGGGTACACTTTCAGAAGAACTAAAATCCCTAAATCTCCTCAAAAGGAGAATCCTTTAGAACAAATAAAAAGAGTGGAGAATGAGAAGTAGAGCCCTTTGGTTGAAGGCAGGGAATGAAAATACAAAATACTTTCATCATTTTGCAAATAAAAGAAGGCGACTCAACACCATCTAGTCAGTAGACATGAGTGATGGATCAAAGGAAACATCCTTTGAGGACATTGCAAAAGAAGGAACTACTCACTTTGAATCTTTATTCCAAGCAGACTTGAGGGTTAACATAAACATCGTCATTAAAGTGGTTGGTCTATTCCCTTGATTCATCTCCTCGGAGAAAAATCAGATACTAATAACATAAATCATTAAGGAAGAGTTAGAATCCATCATCCACGGCTTTCAAAAGGACAATAGCCTTAGGTCGGATGGATTTCCAATTTATTTTTACCAAGGATGTTTCAACTTCATCGGTGAGGACCTCCTAAATTTGGTCAAACAATCAAGAAGAACAGGGCAGATGCATGCCCCTTTCAATGCCACTTTCATAGCTCTCATTCCAAAGTCAGAGAACCACACAATTTTATACCATTGATGACCCATATCTCTTTGCAACAATGTATATAAAATCACAGCCAAGATCATTTCCCACATAATAAAGGATTTCTTAAGTGAGAACATCTCTGAAGAACAATTTGGCTTCCTCCAAGGCAGAAAAATTCATCAGGCTATTGGAATATCCCAAGAAGGTCTCCACTCTACACACACACACAAAAGTAGAGATCCATTACTTGGAATGCCAACCTCTCCAAAGCCTTTGACAGAGTCAATTGGATTTACATGAAGCTTCTTTTGATACACTTGGGATTCTGCCACTCCTTTGTCACCTAGGCAATGAATTGTATCTCAACTACATCCTTCTCCCTCCTCAATAATGGATCAACCTCACCTTTTTAAGAGCTGAATGAGGTCTACAACAAGGATGTCCCCTCTCTCTGCTACTTTTCCTATTGGTAGCTAAGGGCCTTAGTAGAATCTTTCACAGTGAAAGGCATGTGAAAAATATCAAAGGTATAAAAATCAGTAACAATTTTCCTTTAACCCATCTACTCTTTGTTGATGATATATTAATATTTTGTGAAGGGAACATCTCTTACATCACCACATTAAAATAGATCCTTCATACCTTCTACACCGCCACAAAAACGAAAATAAATAAAGAAAAATACTCTCTTTATTCATGGGGACTTTCTGACTCTGAATGGCAACATATCTCCAGAGCCCTAAGTACCTCGGTTTTAAAAAATATGGAGGGCATGGAGTACCTCAATTTCACATTAAAGGAAAACAAATAGGATTAGCAATGGCTTTTTGCAAAAGTTGAAAAAGGGATAATATCCTAACAAAACATATGGCTATCCCAAGCAAAAATGTTAGTGCTACTCAAATATGTTATAGAGGCCATCCCAATCTACTTGACATCCTTGGCTTTGGTTCTTAAGGGCACTCTTGAAAAATTATCCAACTCTCTCTTCGATTCCTATGGTTCAGATTATAAGATAAAAGATCTCTGGTGCTAACCTAAAAAAAAGGATATATGTCCCAAAGTCCTACGGAGGATGCGGTTTAAAAAGTATTCATTTATTGGCCCAAGCGCTCACAACAAAAAATGTTTGGGGTATTTTAAATAACTCAGGCCTCTGGGCACACATAGTTAGAGAGAAATACTTCCCATCTCTCTCTAATATCAACTGGATCAAGATGCCCTAGAAAACTTCAAAAAACAAATCAGTTATTTGGAAAGCCATTGTTAATGCTTTCACATTAATCGGGAATTGGCTCATCTGGAAAGTTGGAAATGGAGTAGATTTTCATATTGGCAAGGACCCTTGCATAAAATGTCAAGGAAAACATATTTTCCCCGATCCAATCATTTGGGAACTGGACAATGTAAGTTTTATATGTCTCCAACAAATTGCTAGAAGGGATTTAACCCATGGCACCACTCATTGGTTAACTTAGAATGAAATAGGCTTGAATGAAACCCATGATGTTGCTTGGCAGGAATACAACAATGCTTTGTCCAAATCAATGGTAAATATTTCTCCTCAAAATGACACTTTGATCTGGTCTTTCATCCCTTCAGGAATATACTCTCCAAAGCAGGGATACCTAGCTCTCATACTTGAACATATCAAAGAGCCCGCCCCTTTGTGGGGGACCACCCTCTGGAATTTGAATTTTCCTCCAAAAGAAAAATTGTTTATGTGGCTTCTTCTAACAAACAAATCTCCCACCTGGGAGAACCTTTGGAAGCATTGTTTTGTTGGCCCAAGCAGATGCACCCTTTGCAAACAAGACTCATAAAGCATTCCCCTTCTGTTCTTACTCTCCTCCTTCACAAAAGTTGTCTAGGAAGAAATCAAGGCCACCCTTGTATCTCATGATCCTTGGGAAGGATCCTTTATTGACAATGATTTTCACTCTTATCTCTCATCCCCGTCCACCTCTCCCCATAAATCTATCCCTCTCATCCTTGCTTGGGGAATTTGGCTTGCTAGGAATCATACCATTTTTTACAATTTAGACCCCTCCCCATCCAAAATTTCCTTCTCCTCCCTTCCCATCCTCAATTCTTTCCCTCAACTTCCTCCTCAAAAAAATCCTCGCCCCCACCCCCCTTGTATTGACTCCTTTTCACCTTGGGATTTTTCCGATGGTGTTGCTCAGGGTTCCGCCTCTTCAGGAGATGTGGGTGGTATCATTTTTTTTCTGAAAACTACTTCAAAAATCTCCTTTGCTTCCCACCTCAGGATAACAACCAACAATTTCAGTGAGTTCATGGTGATAAAACTTCTCCTTATTCTAGCAAAGGAAAAAGGAATCTCTCGTATCAACATTTTTGGTGATTCGCAACTGTCATTTCATGCATTACTGGAGGACAAACACTATACACATACACACTTCAGCCACTCTTAGATGACATCAAAAGGCTCATTTCTTTCTTCGCTTATACTTCATTTTCACATGTCTATAGGAACATGAATCAAGAATCAGACAACCTCTTAAAGGCTGGCCTAGACGTAAACCAAGGCTGCTGAAAGATTTGGGAAGAAGGTTCGTCTGTCCTCTCTCCAATTAATTTCCATTTTGGACATCTACATTTTTGGACTACTTTGCTAACAAGTTCCTAGTAGCTTTGATTATTTCGACTTTATCTCTCTCCTTGCAAGAGATGAACTATTCACCATTTTTATAGGAGCACTTTCTATATAAATCAATGATGATTAAAATAGTCCGGGACCTATCTTGGTCAACATGATCAGTTTTGGATAGGTGTAAAACATCATACATATTTTTTGTTGCCACTAGGTCAAAAGAATACCTCGACATATATTGATGTAATTTTATCCTATATGAATAAAACTACTTGCTTTTTTCCACGGGAAAAAAACATTTTGAATTCAATTGAAATATTGTTATCCATTACATACTTTCAATTTTAATTTCATTTGGACCTTTTCTTTTAGTATTACGTCTCCCCGTTACATTATCCAGAGGAATTAGAAATGATAAATGAATATTACTAATTTAAAATATGATGCAGAAATTTAGAAATTTATAGGTTAAAGTATACATTTTACATTTTTTTTCACGGTTTAGATTCACTACAACATATTAATAAATTTTGTTCACGGTTTAGATTCACAAACGATTTTGAGTAGCTCTTCCTAAATCTTTCACAAAATTAACTATTATATTATTTTTTAATATTTTCGCTTTTAACATTTTTCGAAAATTCTCACACCAATATTAATATACTTATTTTTAATCTGAAATTACAAGTGACCTTTGATGTTGCTAGGGAAAAGATATGAGAAAAAGAAGGAACTCATGTCTCATACATTATAGATAAGTTTTTAAGATACATACGTATAGGGGTAGCATGTGTATATATGATTTTAAAAAAATACATAAAATTAGTTTTGAATAAAGATTAGGTGAAACAATTAACAATCAAGTTAAGTTGTTGGTTTTTTTTCAAAGACTTAGGATTCTTGACTTAAGGAGAATCATAAGTTTTGTGGTTATAGGAGACTTTTCAATCATTTTTAGGTACATGCATCACTCTATCATTCCTATGATTGTAATTTAGACTCATTCCTATGAATCAAAGACTTAGGATTCTTGACTTAAGGAGAATCATAAGTTTTGTGGTTAAAGGAAACTTTTCAATCATTTTTAGGTACATGCATCACTCTATCATTCCTATGATTGTAATTTAGTAAGACTCATTTATATAATACAAAAGGAAACATGAAGGTTTGACTTGGTAGATTGCTTTCACATGTTGAGAGATAAAATCACCAAGAAAACCACTTGGCTAATAAAGCATCTCAAATGAATGTGGGAATCCTAAGGACAAAAGGGGGGATTATGACCATATCTCACATCTCCTAATTTAATTTTTTATAATCATCATTCATGTTCACAATGAATAATCCAAGGCAAGACAAGTGATGGGGTGCATTTAAGCATAGGAGATATGTATTACCACCCTCGAGCCTGTAGGTACCTTTGTAAAAAAAAATCATAATTGAGGAGAAGGCGATATAAAGAAGTGATCCATGATGCTCTAACTCGAGGAAGAAGGAATATGGTTGTGCATCCTATGATAGCCCATTGAAAGCAGTAGACCAATAAAGACACTGGCACCATGACTTCTTCAATAGGCCTCTCGTTCTAGTTTTAGGAGGGAGACAACCACTCACCTCACAACAACCATTTAATGTAGTAGATTAAGGGGAAGAATGGTTCCACAAATCCTCCAAGCATATATGTGTTCTTGCGCCAAATTAAGATCATGTACCCTAGGATCCCATTCCTCAACGAACTTCCTTAACTAATGAAGGGGGAATTGACAAATTTAGGGGGAAGACTATTGGTTTATAGCCTGGATTTCCTTAGCAGGGATCCAATGATCTCTTAGTATAAATATGTTTAGCTACAACTTTGTTAGGGTGGACAATCATAGGTTTGAGTTTGCTTACAACTAGGGTTGAAAGAGCCACATATTAAAATTTGTAATTTTGAATATTTTTTATTAAATAAAAGGACTATTATCCTTTTGATTTAATTCAAGCTATAAGTAAGGGATTCACCATTCCTTCTTAGATCCTGCTTGGAGAGGCTATTGTTGAATGCACATTTAAATTTGTTATGCATTGCATATGTAGTTTATGTTTTGCATGTTTCTATTTTCGAGAACATTTTTGTTATCTCTGTTAATGTGATTTATTCCTTTGCCAACATGTCATGAACCTATGATTGGCAGGGGATATGTTGTGTGATTAAGTGCATTGTAGAATAGGTTTATCTTCTACCATTCAATTTACCTTTCAGTTTCAATTTCCTTTCTATAACATTGAGCATTTATATTTTACCTTACTTTCAACAATGATGTTTAATTCTAAAGCAGATAAGAAGTTTTGTAGCATCAACAAGTAAGCCCTAAGGCATTCCATATCTAAAAGACTCATGCTACAGAGTTATGTTCCTCTGTTGTAGGTAGCTACATATTTATCATATAGTTTTATTAAATAAAATAAAATAACACATAATTCATTCAGTAGCTCATTTCTACACTTGATGATTGCATAAACTTTGCACAGTGCTTCACAAGTTTACTATTCCCTTGGTTTATAATTTAAGTGTGATTACCTAAGATTCAATAGCATTTATTGTTGCAATACTTAAGCTCGCTAGGTACCCAAGGTAAATCCTAGATTCTTTTCGGTACAATTCTAAGTCATCAACCCGTGAACATATCATATATAACTCATCAACAATCTACTCACTAATAGAAAACATGTCACAAAGTGCGATTTGAAGCCAAGTGGGGAGGGTAACATTTTTTCCTCACAACCACTTGATCTACACCCATAAATTTTTTGAGTTTATCAAAGTTGGAAATTTCTTTATGTTTGTCTAAGGTACTCTTGCAAATATTTATTTAAATATGGAGGTCCATAATTAGGAGTAAAAATGTAGTACAATTTTATTAATGTGCATGTCAAAGCTTAAGATGGCTACCGATTGTTTAATGAAATGTTTAAAATAAATATTATGAAATGGATAATATTACTAGCTAGATGATACATTAGTCAATGACATGGTAAGAAAGTGTTAGGCTTAAAATCATCTCTCCATCTTAGTCTTTATCTAATAGGTGGCATGAAAATATTCATGAAAACGCTTTCTAAGAAAACTATTACTTAGAGACGAAGAGTTGGGACTCCATTAACATTGTGAAGGATAACATTAACTCAAGGAAACAACCCCTCCTAGCCAATAGTTTTTGTTATTTTATGACAATCATTTGGAATATGGTCATAGCATGGACAATTATAACAATTACAAGTCTCCCATATAATTAGTAGTTCATCTTCGAAGAGGTTCTTAGAGAAAAGGGGGAGCTTCCTATTAAAATTTTGGTATGATCGTTTAACCATAGACAATGTCACCCAACCATAGGCACTTACACATGCCACCACCAAGCATAGTAACATTTTCTTAGATAGATTCCGGCAAGTCCACTAGAACCAACAGATAAACCCTAACAAAAAATACCACTACTACAGAAGCAACACAATACCAAGAGAATGTACCTCTACTAATCGAAGCGTACCTTTACCAATAGAGACGCACAAGAGAGATACCGAAAAGACTGAGAATACACCACGAAAATTGTCGCACTACCCTCTCCAGACCTGCACCTCCTTCTATTGCAACTGTTGCTCCTTAGACTTGCGCACTATCTGAGTGAGTGAGTGTGTGTGTACAAATGAGCTAAGGCACCTCCTTATTTTTACTAGCATGTCCAAGTGAATTTTACAGGTGGGGTTGAATTCTCTTTCTGGAGCCTTCTATATATTTATTATTATTCTCCTTGGGTCGACTTCTCTTCTAGGGTATTTCCATATCTATTTAATGGTTCTCTTGCTTTTGGAATATTCTATTATAAGTACACAGGTTATACTAGAGGTTAATACCTCCCACAACTACCAAAACATCAACACTCCCTCTTAGCTAGGGAGGTATTAAGTATGATGTTCATCATGTAATGGTCTTAATCACATCCATTAATCTCACATGGAATGGGAAAGACTCACATGGTCTTGCAGACCATTCTACAGGGAGCATCACCATAGCCACACAGGTTATTTCATAATCAAACAGATCATGTCACAAGTTTCACCATCATAGCCAAACAAGATCTGTCATAGTCACACACAGACTATCTGATGGTCATGTCACAATCATGCATCTAGGGACTCATCAACATATGTATCATCTCTCTAGTTGGCACAACCTCATCATTCTTTCAGACCTTATGGGTCTCGACATCCTTTCAGACCTTATGTCATTACGTGACTTCATCTAGCTTACTCAAACCTAGGAAACTAGCTAGTTCACATATAACTACTCTACTACCCAATCCACACGGAGTCTGGGAAAATATATAGTTGAGATAGTTTGCATTGAATTACGTTACTACCTAATCCAAATGGAGTATGGGAAACTATTTAGTTTGAGCCAGTTCACACACAGAACTGCGCTACTACCCGATCCAAATGAAGTCTGGGCAACTATTCTGTTTGAGCCAGTTCACACATAGAACTACGCTACTACCCAATCCAAATAGAGTCTAGGAAACCATTTAGTTTGAGCCAGTTCACACACAGAACTACACTACTACCCAATCCAAATAGAGTATGGGAAACTACTCAGTTTGAGCTAGTTTACACATAGAACTGTGCTACTACCAATCCAAACGAAGTCTATGCAACTATTCAGTTTGTGCCAGTTCACACATAGAACTGTGCTACTACCCAATCCAAACATAGTCTAGGCAACTATCATGTCTGTAAATGAATACCCGTTGCTGCCACACTCTGTAAGATACTTCCCCAAGAATCACATATGTGACTCATCACTCCCTCTTATGAGGGAAGTTCTTCTGGACCACGCCAAGCTTATCCATGAAGTACTCAAACTTTATATTTGACATAGGCTTGGTCAACACATCTGTTATCCGCTCATCTCTGCCAATATATCAGAGCTTCACAACTCTCTTTTGCACCAGATCTCAGATATAATGGTACTTGATATCGACATGCTTGGAATTTTCATGAAACATTGGGTTCTCAGACAACTTTATACAACTCTAATTGTCACAAAAAATACAAGTCGCCTCTAAATCAAGATCAGACAACCTTGCAAGCAATTTCTGAAGCCACACAACTTCGCTACTGGATGAACATGTTGCTATGTATTCTACTTTAGCTGTACTAAGTTCCACACTAGTCTTCTTCCTCTTGAGCCACGAAATCATAGCTAACCCTGACTGAAGAAACATCCTGATGAGCTCTTCTGATTTGTGACACTACTGACCTAGTCTGAATCAGCATAGCCTTACAGTGTTATCTTATGGTCTGAAACATATCGGAGTCCAAATTCTATCATACCCCTTAGGTACCTTGACACATGATTTGTCGCAATCAAGTGAACATGTCTTGGTTCAACCATATACTAACTCAACCTTGTAGTTTCTCCACATACACTTCCTCTTCTACTACACTATTCAAAAAAGTTGTCTTCACATCCATCTGGTGTACCTTCCATTTAATTATTGCAGCTATCACAAGTATAGCTTTGATTGAAGCGTATCTCCCCACCACAACAAATGTCTCCTCATAATCTATTCCTTCTTTCTGGGAGAACCCACGAGCCACAAATCTTGCCTTGTACTTCTCGATACTGCCATCTGTTGAATGTTTTGTCCTGTAGATCCATTTGGAACTCACAATTGATTTCTCTATCAGTCTCAGAACCACATCCCAAACATCATTCTTAATGATGGAATGGCATTCCTCAATCATGGCATCCTTCCATACTTTCTTCGTTGCAACATTTTCATAATAGGTAGGCTCAACATCAATGATATCACATAACAATTCCACGTAACTGGAATATGGTAGAGGTCTCTTTATGTCTTTGAAAGATCCATCTTGAGCACCATACTTCTTAGAATCCTGAATAATTTCATGAGCCCAAGCTGATCTTCTTTTCTTTGTACTCGTTTCTATAGGTCTTTGTGGTTCTTCCATGTCATGGTCCTCTGGACCATGCTTTTCTGGCACAACATGCATATGTATATAAAACTATAGGAGCTTCAGGCTCCTCATCATGGATCTCATATGTATGATGTTGCCTTGATCTATTGGAGGTTTCATCCTCATCGAATGTAACATCTCTGCTAATCTCAATCTTTCTGTAACCAGGGATGTAGACTCTATATGCCTTTAATGTCTCACTGTATCCAAAAAATATACCCTTATTTTCTGAAGGATCCAACTTTGATCTCTTATATTTGGGAACATGCACATACACTAGACAACCAAATATCCTTATGTGGGTGACCTCTAAATTTTCTCCTGAAAACATTTCTCTTAGTGTTTTGTTCCTAAGTACATTGTGAGGACTTTTGTTCTTCACATATATAGTGGTTTGGGCTGCTTCTACCCATATATGCATAGGTAAGTCTTGATCATGAATCATATCCTTTACTGCTTTCATCATCGTTCGGTTCTTTCTTTCTACTACCCCATTCTGCTGAGGACTGTAGGGAGCAGTGAGCTCCCTTTTAATCCCAACTTCTCTGCAGAATGATTTGAAGTCATATGATGTGAAATCTCGTCCATTGTCCGCTAAGTGAAGTGGTTTTCATTGGTCCACATGTGTATGAATGCACGATGTACAAAACTCATTTGGCTTTGTTGTCACTGCTTGGGAACAGGTTCTTCCTAATGGTCAGTCTGGTCCATGTCTCAAACTGAAGGCTATTTAATATGTTGCATTTTGCAACTGTCACAGTAGCTCCCTCTCAGAGCTATCATTGGTGACCTTTTTTCATGGTAACCTTCCTGGAACACATATATCTCCATGGTAACCTCCATGGAATTCATAAGATAACTTGCCTGATACAAGAGCAACAAGAGAAAAAGTATTTCCAATATAATAGCATTTTCATAAGAACATATCTATGGTAACATGAATAAAGGAAAATCTCATGGTAATCATCATAGAATTACCAAGGTGACCTTCCTGGAATCAAAACAAGAAATATCTCCTAGAGGAGATGTTAGTGTTGAATTTTCAATGAGTTATGGCTCATGGATTTACTTTAAATTTTTTGTTTAGCTTTACTTGAACCATAACTACTGCAACAAACCAAGATCAAAAGAAGAATAACCATGCACAAGAACACAAGAAGTATCCTGGGAAACCCTTATCAACAAGGGAATAAAACCCAACCAATCCTTTTCTATATTCTTCAAGAGAAAGACCTCCCATACCATCACCAAACCTAGCATAGAAGAGGATGTTGTAATTCTCATAATTTCATACCACAACTTCTGAAATCATGAGATGACACAAATGATAAGTGTGTTTCCTCAATGGTGATTCACCTTTATTTATATAAGACTTATCACATCAAATGATGTGTCTATTGGCACAATAGGGCCGACCTCAATAACTCAAAATATAATTAATAATTACCATATTAATTATCTTTTACATTATGGTGGGGTCGACCTGTACCCTTAAACAAGACAAGAATATCTCCTAGAGGAGATTCATGAGTACCTCTCTAGAATCAAAACATTTTAAGGATTGTTGTCATAGCCACGATACCTAATTGTAATGTATTAACCTTTAGAAATGTAGGCTAGAGGCATGCTCATTTAAAACAATCAAACCTGGATTCTTCACGTCCAGTGTGTTGTTCCTCTGAATGTACTGAGATCCCTCTAGATACACGATTGTAGCAAAGGTTCCTTCCTCCTGCAAGTACCCTCATGACAATGAAGCAAAAATAATATATGCAAGTGCATACCTGAGAGTGTACACCAATGGAGGTTCTGCCTATTTGTCAATGTCATGATGAGCAATGACATTCCTCACTTGTTTTCCATTAGACTAGAAGGAAAATTATATTGTTGTAGTTTCCCGTGGCCACCTCCACATTCTTCCATCCAAGACCTCCAATAGAGTAGCAAGAATAAATGTGTGGATGTTCTAATTTTTTTTTTGCTAGAATACTTCTAGTAGCAAGATCTCATAATACACCTTTGAACATATCTTGCTTAGATGGATTTTGCAAGGTAAACCCTTGCCTTGATAGCTATAAGAAGTGGACTCTATCACCTTTGATCAACACTTTTCATGTGCTTCCTTACATCAGAACTATCCTTCCATTTGGTCACAACACCTTTCTCGTTTTCACTGAGATAAGGTCTTTAATGAGCCCTCTGAGATTTGTAATTACGACAGGTCTAAAATCCACTTAAATATCTTCAAAACTTGTGTTGGAAGTTGGCCTTAATTTCTTCAAAGACTTGCACAGATTTAGGACCTTCACAAAGTTGTCCCAAACCGCCCCTGAAACACTTGCT
Organism: Picea engelmannii; assembly: GCA_009831015.1. Classification (NCBI taxonomy): domain Eukaryota; kingdom Viridiplantae; phylum Streptophyta; class Pinopsida; order Pinales; family Pinaceae; genus Picea; species Picea engelmannii. Next base: position 1,048,451 of record ML786727.1, on the reverse strand, counting down.
GCAATTTTTCTGAACTTGTTCTAACAGACCTGCACATAAATATCTTGGGATCCAAACCTGGGACTCACATTAAGGGCTTGTTCGAACTTGGGAACAATAGGTAGACATAACTGATGGGAACTTGATTACTATAGGTCTGAAAATCAGCCTCAGATTCGACCCAAATGCCTCGGAAAGACAACCTCAGAGTTGTCTCAGAAATTTTTCTAAAAGGGGATTTGGAACAGACCTCAACAATTCATAAAAGAACTAATCAGAAACTTACCTTGTGCATGAAGTCTGCCAACAACCATTTGCACAAAAAAATTACAGCCTCTTAGCTCAGAGATTGACTTTAAAACTGATCTAAAAAATGTTTTGAGTCTGCGGTTATGGATGCCTCAATAACTCCTGGACTGTCAAATACCTCAGACTGTCTAGACTTTATAATAAAGTCATGTAGCTAGCATGTCGAGCCTCTCCTAGGATGTGGCTACCCTTTTCTAGCAGGTCGAGCCACCAAGGAGCAACTGGATGCCTTCCCATGTTGTCCAAGATGCTTAGACAGGGTTTCGTCAGGGTCTTAGGCCTACGACTAGTTTTAAGGAGAGTTTCCACATAAATTTGCTAGGTCTGGCCCTTCAAATTTTACCACAGAGTTAAGGAGAGGTCCGCTTTCTTCCTTCATACCAGAAGGATATTTCTTCTGGGTTGCGACAGTCTTAGAGGCCTGCGACCAGCCTCTTCTTTACCATGGACAATTAAGGGAGGTTCAGCCTCAACCTTTACCACTTAAGGAGAGGTCCATCCCTATTTTCTTTATGCCAGCAGTAAGGTCTCCTTCCATGGTTGTCTTCCTTTTTTACTGTGCACATGATCATCTTCAAGCCTGCTCTGATACCATGTTGAATTTTGAATGAGCTATGGCTCATGGTTACTTTAAATTTTCTGTTTAGTTTTTACTTGAATCATAACTACTGTAGAAAAGCAAGATCACAATAAGAAAAACCATGCACAAGAACAAAACAAGTATCATGGGAAACTCTTCTCAACAAGGGAAGAAAACCCATCCAATCCTTTTCTATATTCTTCAAGAGAAAGACCTCCCACACCATCACCAAACCTAGCACATAAGAGGGTGTTGTAATTCTCATAATTTCAGACCACAACTTCTGAACTCATGAGATGACACAAATGATAAGTGTGTTTCCTCAATGGGGATTCACCTTTATTTATATAAGACTTATCACATCAAATGATGTGTCTATTGACACAATAGGTCCAACCTCAATAACTCAAAATATAATTAATAATTACCATATTAATTATATTTTACAATATGGTGGGGCCAACCTGTACCCTTTACATCACAAATAGGATTACAAGTAAGTGTGAATCTTGGAAAATATAGCAAGGGATCTCATACACCCACTAGTGCTCAACCACTAGGGGTGCATCCATCCGTGCTCAGCCACATGGATGTACACATCTCTATCTCACTGTGTCTCACAAGAGAACCACACTCACTAGGATCACGTTCACCTGTGCTCAATCACATGCACGTCCAACTCAACAGATCTCTTTCTCACTGTGTTACACGGGAGAATCGTCTAGAGTATCACATCATCTCAACTCTATGTGCAGAAGAGGCCAATACATTGTTTCATCATCACGTTCACCTATGTTCATCCATAGGCACGCCCAACTCAACAGACCTCTTTCTCACTGCATTACACAGGAGAATCATCTGGAGCATCACATCATCTCAACTCTCTGCACAGAGGAGAATAGTAAGCCCATCACATGGGCTCCTTCACCCCTCATAGGGGTACACATTGTTTCATCTCAAATGATACATCCATCTCATGGGCATCTTCCCTTCTCAGGGGCACACAACGTTTCATCTCCGTCTTAGAGAGAACGACACACCCAACTCATGGGCTTCCTAAACCCACACAGGGGCACACAACGTTCCCTCTCCGTCTTAGAGAGAAACCACACACCCAACTCATGGGCTTTCTCTCAGGTCGACTCACTCAGTCTATGTCCTCGAGGATGTCTCACGCAACTATAATCATCAACAATTAGTTGATCTAGAAAACAAGTACAATAAGCATTTATATCAATAGTACTCACATGCTACCAAGTACTCATTGTACCTAGTAGTAATAGAACCTTTCAATGATTGTTGTCTCAACTATAGTGTTTACTTGTAATGTAGAAATTATCAAACTTGATATGTGCAAATTTGAAACTTATAAATTTAATCAATCAAACCTAGAACCTGGAGTCTTATCTCCAAGAATGAGTGTTGTTGTTTTTTTTTCGAGTCTCCTTCACTCAAGATGACAAGTATTTTTTCCAACTTGTCCCATGTACTAAGACGGTATGCTTTCTTGACAGAAATATGAGTTAGTGAATATAATGCAAATAAAATCTAAAATCTCAACCTTAATCAATCTAATACTTTAACTAAAGTCATCTTATAACTTTAACTTTGACCAGAGGTTTGACTTCAACCTGTCTGACTCAAAAAATCATCCTTGACGTTTTTATTGACTAAGGGCACCAAAAGGTGCACTAGGATAGAGCACACTAGGAAAACAAATAATTAGGCCCAGCACTTCACTAAAAGTACCCAATGAATTTGGGTTATGATTTACTGCCATTGCAAAACCAGAAACCCTAGCCAGAACTTCTAGAAGAATGGCTAACAAACTGATATAGGGCAAGATTAATTTCAGCATCCTTCAATGAGTTGCTCAACAAGCTACCAGAACTTCACTGGACCAAAGAAACTGCAACTGGCACTACAACTTATTCTTCAATGAAGCCTTCTAGATTAATGAATCCTTGACCTAGGGTTTTATTAGGAAACCCTAATTTTCCAACTTTTGAGTTTTGGAGGTATGATCCGAGGGAAAGATGCGCCCTCTTAAGGCGAGCTTCTTGGTGGTTTTGTAAGTGCTCAATGAGCTTGACAAGAGTGGAAACTGACGATATTCCTTCGAGTGGTTAGACTGTTCTAAAGGAAACCAACTTTGATACCATATTAAAATTTCGGTATGCTCGTTTAACCATAGACAATGTCACATCATTGTCACCCAACCATAGGCACTTACACATGCCACCCCGGAGCACAGTAACTTTTTCTTAGATAGATTCCGGCAAGTCCACCAGAACCAACAGATAAACCCTAACCAAAATTACCACTACTGCAACAACAACACAATACCAATAGAACATACCTCTACTAATAGAAGCGTACATTTACCAAGAGAGACACACAAGAGAGCTACCAGAAAGACTGAGAATACACCATGCCAACTGTTGCACTACCCTCTCCAGACTTGCGCCTTCGTCTACCACAATTGCTGCTCCTTAGACTTGCACACTAGCTGAGTGAGTTAGTGTGTGTGTCCAAATGAGCTAAGGTGCCTCCTTATTTATACTAGCCTTTCCAAGTGAGTTTCCCAGGGTATTTCCATATATGTTTAATGGTTCCCTTGCTTCCAGAATATTCTATTTTAAGTACAAAGGTTATACTGGAGGTTAATACCTCCTACAGCTACCAAAACATCAATGCTTCCTCCTCTGGGGTTCCAATGATATCTCTCTCTAGAGGGGATGCTAATGATAGATCAACCTCTTTTAAGGATACCCTTGTCAAGCAAGAAATCCCTTAAGTAGCATTTTTCTATTTGTTCAACTCCAACAACTATCCCCCACTTTATGAGAACGCTTCTATCTAATCCTTCCACGTGGAGAAGGTGACCTCGATTTAGATTTTGAAGCTTAATATTATATGGGTAAAGCATGAATAAGGAATGTTTTTGGAACATTGGTTGATTTACAAGTTCAATCGCTTATGGTTATTACTAAATAGTTACTATAAGTGGTTATCTGACTCTTGGGATTCGTTTTTTAGGGGATCAACGATGATCCATCCATTTGCGAAAGGATTTTTTCATTTCAGACATTATGTATGAAGTGGGACATGCATAAGTTATCAACGAGGCCCTTTAGTTCATTGATAAAGCAAATATTTTTATGAAGTTATGGTTTCTCGATTTCAACCCACATTTGCAGACATCATCAAATGTTTTGATTTGGATGAGATTGGATACGGTCCCTTTTGAATATAAAGGCAATGAAGCTTTGGTGGTTATTGGCAATGCTTTGTGTATGTTTATTGCCCTGGTTAGGGATTACAACAAGGAAATATCTTCTACTTATTTTCGAATCAACATTACATGGATTTAAGCAAAGGTTACCAATCAAATATATTGGTTTGCAAGACTTGTAGTTGAACATGGCTATTGAATTAAGAACACATTTCCTTTCATTGTAGGAATTGTTTTGAGAATGGTTGTATGGTGACTTGTTGTTCAAAGGCAAATGATACCCAAGATAAACAAAAGAAGAATAACAAAAATTGTTGGCAAAAATCTTTGAAAAGGAAAACATAAAGAATCCCTTTTGGGTGAGCTCTAATAAAAAGAAAGGCTCATTGGTTCCCGAACCTCTAGTTTATACAAAGAATTTTAACCCATTCATTAAGAATGATGATGCATACTTAGACAGTCATGACTCAAGAGTTAAACCCTAGCATTAGTCTATACGTTAGACAAATCCCTCTGTGGGACAAAAAGGAAACATGCTTACGATACTTTCTCTCAATTTGTTTTACATACCTAATACACCATATCAGGTGCTCAACATATCGGGTGCTCAACATTTAATAGTTTTAAAAAGATAAATTGGAATTTGAAAATGAAATGTTTATATGAATTATTTTATTATAGGTTGTTAATATGTTTTAATTAATTAATCCTAAGAGAACTTCCTCTAATATATAACATCGTAAAAGAAAACCTACTCTAAAGATTTAACATCTAAAATCCATCCCCACATTTGCATTACACACATACACTATACAAATATCAAGATTCAAGTTTATTTATGTTGATAGGTATTTATATTATTAGAAATGATTTCGTGCCAAAATTTTAACCAATTGTGAGTTGTTTTGTCTATGAATCCAATCCTACAATGACATGTGTAGACTAGATGCTCCATCTTTCCTCATTTACACAATTTGAATGTTGAATGTGAATTTTAAGGGGCTACATTTCAAACTAGGACATGGTTGTATTCTCAATATTTCTGATTTATTGGTGCAAAAATCAACTATGGGCTACCTATGTTCTAGTAGATGTTTCTATTTCTATTGCTGGTGAACTTGAGTTTTGGGTTCCCATTTGTGCTATTGAGTATGACGAGAGACTCAAACCTTTCCAAAGTGTTCGTAGTCATTTTAGATTTTACTATTTATCAACAACCCTCATTTGAGTTATAAAGTCTTAGCCAATTTCGATGTGGTAAGTTATAAAATTGTAGCCAAGTGGAGTGGGCACAACATTTTTGTGGACCATATTCCCAAGCATTTATAGCCAAGGACTGTTCATCCTTCATCAATAACATCATCTATTCTCGTGTACTATTTACATCCCAACCATCTTTGAGTGGATTTTTTCAATAATTCAAACATTTCTTTAAATACATTAATTTACAAAAATATTAAAAATCATAGTACCACAAAATTAATTTATTGCTTGCAGTTGCATATATTAGGTTTCCATGTACATGGAAATCACCTACTTGGATTTGCATTCATTTGCCTTAATTTGATTGAATAATGTCGCCAACTCCTCATCAAGAAATATATCCCAATGCCTATCCCATCGGATGAAAAGCTTGGTTTCTGTGAAAAACTGCACCCTATGCACATTAGGCATAGGAGCCTACATATAATCCTCATGAACCAAATCAAGGTATGGGTTCTTAAGGATATTCCACACCATTTTCACTACAAACATGAGAAGATCGTTCCTCAAGGTATGTCGATGGGTTGGTTCAATGGTTCTAGCCTTGAACTTGACAATGGCAACAATTGGTCTCTCTTGCACGACTCATGGATCCCGTGGGCATGATATCCACATCTAGGAAGCTACTCATTTTTCTTATTGAATAGAGAGTGAAATTACCAACATATGACAAATATAAAATATGCATATAGATAAGTGAAGTACATATGACAGATGGAAGATGTGCATGTAGATAAGTGAACAAAACATTTAACTTATCATGTTGTAACAAGTGAACAATAGTATTCTATTATGCACTTAATTTCAAAGCATGCCATGGAAAAGTTCAAGAACTTAGTAAGATGAAGACTTTTTTGTCATTTTTATATATTTTTAGAATGCAAAGATACATATTGATCCCTACATCATATATTTCTAATTGTAAATAATTGTTTTTACTTTTATTCAAGAACATTTTTAGGTTATTGTTCCACCCAAATATTGTTATATTATTAGGTTTATTTCAACATTTGTAGCATCCTTATATTTTTGGTTCATGGTTCAACCTAGACATAGATTGTCCCACTCAAATGATAGTTGTCCCTAAATTGGGGTAATTTTGTTCCAAATGGTGTTTTGACACTCATAATTCTCTTTGCCTTATTCAAAACATGTTGCTTGTTGATTACTTGCCTCTTGTTGTACTGTAGTTCAATTATAGAGTATAGTTCAATTATAGAGTATGACCTACTAAGTAAAAAAAATGGTTGGTCACTAATGGATGATACCTCTCCCAAATGTGCTTAGGATATTACTTGGTTACATGCATTGGGTTCTTTCCTTATATTACAATTTTTCCATTGAAACATATATTACATGTGTTTACAGTTGGAGAAACCTTGCATATGTTAGCAAGATTTTCCTACTCAAAGGGTGCAAGGAAGACCATTGATATCATTGAAGTAATTTTTCCAACATGTCGATACTCCATATTTATGTCTATGTGAGTACTTGTGAAGTTTGTGGTATGGACGAGAGACATGAGGCAATAAATGTGGGGCTTATTCAATGTGTGTACAACATTAATGTTGGGCATCATACGTATTTTTTCGTATAGCCATTCTCACAACTATTTTACATGGGTTGCAACAATCAAAGCAAAGCATAGGAGGTGCTACATTGTTTATTTGTTTTGTTTAATTTTATCGAATCTCTAGGTTGCTCCATTGTTTATCTTGGCTAATGTGTAGACTTTGATAATGATATAGAGTGTTGAGAAACAAGGTGAAAGTTGAAATTATAAGAATAATATCCCAGACATTGCAAATAATAATTGATTGCATTTGTGTTTGTTTTCTTGTCTTAGCTTGTTGGTGTGTTAATCCATCAATTTGTTCCGTGTCTTATTTGAAAGCATGTGTCTTTCAAACAATTGAAGTTTAGAGAAGGAAATAACATGTGGCTAAATAATTGATCCCAATGCGAATTTGACAAGTAGAGGAGCGAGCTCACGAGGAAACCCTAGTTTCAACTCGGCACAGATTGTTGCGGGCTAGTTGCAGACCAAGGCACAACGAACCTTTAGCGGCTAGTGGACGTCAACTGCCCTCTACTGACATGCCAGAATGGGTATAGAAGAGGGGGGGCAACCCCCCTCGTACAACAACATTATCGCCAACGACCGCTCAGGCACCAGAGCAAAATGCCCCTCGTTCGAGCCGCCCTTATAGCTACGCGACCGACTTTTGGCCAAAGAACAAGGTCTCAAGAAGGAGATGGAGACGGAAGCTAGGACGTCCCATCCAAAAGCACCTCGAGGGTGGGAGATAGGAAAATGCATTCCACAAATTGACAAAACGCCGAGATACCTCATAAGCTCAACAAGAGTAGGGGAACATACCCAATTCATGAGAGAACACACCCTCATTGGCAAGTTCCTGGGCCTATGGCCATCAGAAAGAGATCTAAACAAATGGATAAAAAACTGGTGGAGCCCCAAAGGAGACTATGAGGTCCAACTCAATTCCAAAGGTTTCTTCACAATCATCCTGTACAACCCAGAAGACAGAGACAAGATATTTGAGAATGGGTCATACTTCTATAACTCAGCAAGGTTATTCTTGCGATTCTGGACTAAAAGATTCAGCCCAGACAAGGAGGATTTCACTATGGCTCTTGTATGGATCCACCTATACTCCTTACCGTAAGAGTTTTGGCTGGAAGAGATTCTCATGAGCATAGGAAACACACTGGGCCAATACGTCAAAGCATCATAAGCCACAAGGCAGAGGAAATACACTTCATACGCCAGGATCTGTGTCTACATGAATATTTCTAAGGCCCTACCAAGAGTTGTAACTCTGGTATACCAGGATGAGGACTGGCAACAAACATTGGACTATGAACACATCCCTTTTCGTTGCAAGAGATGTCATGAGCATGGTCACCTCTTTAGAGACTTCCCCCTGATTAAAAAAGCCACCAAAGAAAATGATACCATACAGAAATATGGCTTCACCACGGTCATGGCCAAAAAGAAAAACCCTCCAAGGAAGAAGACCCCAAATCCCAGACAAAAGATCACGACTAAAAACTCCTATGAGATTCTGAACCAGCTACCAGAAGATGAGAATATCCAAGATCCGCACAAGGAATCGCAACAGGCCCAAGGGGACATCCAAAACCCTCCTCCCCCTTGCCCAAATCGTGAAATCTACACTGAAGAAAGAGGAGACGGGGACGGAGACACCCAAATGCAGCTGGATGACAGAGATCTAGCGGGCATAGATCTAGAAAAGCTCGAGGAGGCCCTGAATCAAAAGGACCTGCAGACCCTTCCTAAAGAACAACTACACAAGGTACACAAGGTCTTTCTTAACTCCTCAATAGGATCCGCAGCACACCTAGGCATAGCCACAGACTCAGGTTCAAGCTCGAAAAGAATACTCCGTGAGAACAAAAGAAGGGGGCAGAAAACAGTGCAACAACTTATCAAGGAGGTGAGCAACCTCATGATAAACTCAGGGCAGATCCACAAGCTCTCGGAGGGATACCTCCACCCAACACCACCCTCTTTATGATGAAGATCATTACCTGGAACATTAGAGGACTTAATGGTCCATCCAAACAAAGGATCCTCCGAAACTGCATCAAAGTAGAAAACCCAGACATCCTAATGTTATAGGAAACCAAATGTGCAGGGGCAGAAGCTAAAACCATCTTCCAGCGTATCTGGAGAGGATGTAACTCCATGTTAACAGACTCCACAGGAGCCTCAGGAGGTCTAGCTATCCTCTGGAACCCAGGAAACATCACTCTAAGTAAATCCTTCTCAACTATAGGTACAAAAATGACCCACTTTGAAGTCACAGGCTCGAATCAGGAAGGGGCCATTATAAATGTTTACGGCCCCCAAAGCCAATAGGACAAAGATAAACTCATGGAGCGACTAGCACTAATCAAGACTCCGATGACAACACACAACTGGATATTAGGAGGCGACTTCAATATGATCCTGTCACTGGAGGAAAAGACAGGAGGTAGAAAGAGACTCGAGCAAGACAGTGGTAAGTTCAAAACCCTCATTGATCATCTAAAGCTAGCAGACATAGAAAATAGCAATGGCACCTTCACCTGGTCCAATCGTAGATCGGGCAACCAACACATTGCTTGTCGTTTGGACCGCTTCCTGGTGACTGAGGAATTAATGGAAGAAGGCTCTTATATGGAAATTCTTATTCTCCCAAAAGAGAAGTCGGATCATTGGTCTCTTGTTTTTAATCTAGAAATAGGAGCAACACCCAAATACAAACCCTTCCGTTTCGAAAAATTCTAGCTCTGACACCCGGATTTTCATCAGTTAGCAAAATCCTGGTGGGCACAGGAGGAAATAGATCATGGCACTAGCATGTATAAATTCCAACAACGCCTCAAAAACTTCAAGCAGTTGTTGAAACACTGGAACAAGAACACCTTTGGAAACATACTCCAAAGCATACAGGACATAGAAAATAAACTTGCGGAGATACAAAAAAATTTCATCTCAGGATCCCAGACCACTGAACTAATGAAAGAGGAGGAGAATCTCCAAGCGCAATTAGAAGAGAGAAGAAGACAAGAGGAAATCTTGTGGAAACAAAAATCCAGGGTACAATGGCTCAAAGAAGGGGAAAATAACACAAAATTCTTCCATAGAGAAATGGTGCACCATCGCCACATCAACAGAATAACCCACTTAGAGGATAGCCAGGGCAATCCAATCAGAGAACATTCTCAGATAGAGGCAAAGCTGACCAACTACTACCGAGACCTTCTAACTAAAACCAGGGAGGACATAAGGGTATCCATCCAAAGGGTCACCAGACACATACCCTCTCTGGTAACACCGGAACAAAACACAGCCCTAACATGGCCCATCACTCAAGAGGAAGTCGACCAAGCCGTAAAAGAAATGCCCCCAGGAAAATCCCCCGGCCCGGATGGGTTCACCACTGATTTTTTCCACCACTGTTGGGACCTGGTCAGGGAAGAAGTTTGGGAGGTAGTAGAGGAATCGAGAGCATCAGGTCTAGTCCTACTGGCTCTCAATGCCACCTTTCTCACCCTCATTCTGAAAGAGGAACGAGTCACAAACCCTAAAAGGTTCAGACCCATCGCCCTATGCAATGTAATCTACAAAATCATAACGAAGGTGGTGGCCAATCGACTCAAACCCATACTGACCCATGTCATCTCCAAGGAACAGGCAGGGTACGTAGAAGGAAGACAAATCATGGACATCATCATCCTGGCTCACAAGGTCATCCACTCCCTCAAGACATCAAGGACTCCAAGTATGTTAATCAAACTTGACCTTTCAAAAGCTTTTGACAAAGCAGGCTGGCAGTACCTTCGGGCTGTCTTAGAGTCTTTTGGATTTGATCAGCATTGGGTGGATTGGATCTTAAATCTCACCTCCTTAGCCTTCTTCTCCATTCTAGTGAATGGGGTCCCGTCTCGACCTTTTTCACCATCCAGAGGTATCAGACAAGGGGACCCCCTTTCTCCCTTCTTGTTTGTACTTATGGTCGAAGGCCTGGGACGTTACATCAAATCGACAGTCACAGACGGCTCTCTCAAAGGCTTGCCTCTGCACAATATCTATCCAGCGCCCTCTCACAGTCAATTTTTCGATGACACCCTCCTACTGAACTCCCCTACGGCCCGGGAGGCCAACAAGCTCAACTCTATCCTCTCAGACTTCAGAGAAGCTTCAGGCATGTCTCTTAACCTAGACAAGTCCAAACTCTATTTTTTCCACACTCCGACATCTGTCCAGCTCCACATTTCCAGACTCTTAGGAATACCCAAGAGATCCCTTATGTCCAACTATTTAGGCATTCCTCTCACGGGCGCGGCAACTAGATCCATCTTTTGGGACAACCTTCTTCTTTCCATCTCCAACAGACTGAGCAACTAGACCTTCAGACCACTCAACATCGCTTCCAGGCTGGTCCTCCTCAAGTCTGTCTTACAAGCCCTACCTACTTACCTCTTCACCGCTCTAGCAGCTCCTAAACAGGTCATCAAATCCATAAGGAACCTCCAACGAAACTTCCTTTGGCATGTGCATCAACCTAACAAGAAATGGGCGCTAGTAAGCTGGGATAGACTTTGCACACCTAAAATCCTAGGAGGATTGGGACTTCGTGATCCAGGGAAACTCAATCAAGTAATGGGAGCCAAAATCTGGTGGAGATGGTTAAAAACCCCAGCAGCCGTTTGGGCGCAAATATGGAAGCAGAAGTACACCCCCCTCACACCAGATAATCAACTTATTAGACATAATGACAGACTACAGGGCTCCAACATATGGAACATAGCCTGGCAAAATCATACGTTGGTTCAAAATCACGCTTTCTGGGAAGTCCGAAATGGAGAAAGCACCATGTTCTGGCAAGACTCGTGGCAGCAATTCAAACCCCTAGATGAATAGGAGGAGCTAAACACACTCAAACAAATCCTCAACCAAGATACATCTTTAAGGGTGAAAAACCTCTGGAAACTCAAGGAACAACAACATGAATGGCGCCATTGGAAAACCTCTAGTCGGGATCTAGGGGTCCCAGAGAATCTCAACCTGCAGAACTAGCAATTCCATGCTAACCACCGGAAAATACCCAATAGAGAAGGTCCGGACATCCTCGGATGGGGGTACTCCACAGCTAGCACTTTCTCAATAAAGGAAGCTTACTTCCTACAAGGTAATCACTAGAATAAAAACAAGGAGACCATATGGAACAAAGTATGGAACCCTGCTGTTTAGCCCAAGGTTTCCACCTTCCTATGGCTTGTAGTACATAACCGAATCCTAACCTGGGACAACCTCAGAAAAAGAGACTTTATTGGGCCCTCTTTCTGTGTCCTATGCTGCCAGCAAGAGGAAACCAAAGAACATCTTTTCAATGGATGTCACTTCAGCCAACATATTTTGGACCAAGGAGCGCAAATAATGCGTCGATCCAACCAACACCGGAACAACATCAATGACACAATTGAGATGTGGGACTCTATCACCTATAATAACCTCCTACTTAACCACATCTGGCAACTCCTACCAGGATTCATCCTCTGGCAAATCTGGAAAGAACGAAACATACGAATCTTCCACGCCAGACACAACTTGGGAGAAAATAGTCTCACTAATCAAGGAAACTATCAGAAGTAAATTCTGGAAAATAGAGGACCTAAACTGCAACCCAGAGGAACATTGCATTCTTCAAAGATGGCAGCCCAATCTAATCAATCAACTAGCACCATAGAAGCACAAGCACCAACAAAGTAGTCCAACCATCTGGACCCCCCCCTCCAACTAATTTCATAAAGATAAACTTCGATGGGGCTTCCAAAGGCAACCCGGGACCAGCGGGCTATGGAGCAACACTCAGAAACTCCAATGGAGAGATCCTATGTCTCGTTGCAGGATTCCTAGGAGAAACAACAAATAATACGACAGAGCTAACAGGCATATTGCGGGGTCTCCAAACAGCTATTGACAGACACCATCATAAGATTATCTTGGAGGGGGACTCACAAATTGTTATTCAGTTAATCACCAAGATTCTCCATGGGGGAAATCCATTGAAAATCTCACCCAACTGGAAACTCTCTGGGCTGCTAGAGGATTTTGGCAGCCTTCTCTGAACCAATCTCAGCATCACACCCTCCCATGTGAAACGAGAAGCAAACAGGGTAGCAGATTGCCTGGCAAACAAAGGAGTAGAAATAGGAACCGAACACTTCTGTTGGGAGGCCCACACATCAGAAGACTTAGACATCTCAGCTCGGTGCCAAACCTTAGACACCAGTGATCTACAACCCTCGGATGGGGTGCCACGTTGCAGAGCCTAGACACGCAGGCTAACGTCGAGCTGCACCATTAATATAACCCACTGGTGACCATCCCCTCAGCATTTAAATGGGAACGAGCCTGTGCAGGATTAACCAGGAGATGAGGCCCTTCGCGCAAGTGAACATGACAGTGCACCAAAGCACTAGGAGGCCATCCTTAATGGCCATGGCAGTCGTCGTCATCCTCCTCCTTATCACCTGCCTCGACAACAATGAGAGGCATTTGAATTTCGCAGAGCCGAACGTAGAGCCACCGGAGTTCTGGAGAAGGGTTATCAATTCCCTGGGAACTTCGGACATCTCCAGGTTCTTCAATATGCCCAGAGCACGAGGAAATCCACGTAGGGGCACAACTTGGTACTTAGCTGAATCACGCAGGCAGAGGCAGAAGAAATTCGAGCAAGCGTTGGCCTTGGCGTCCTCGTGAAGACACAGGAAGTCCAGGAGACCTCGAATGCCTCCAATGGCGTACGTGGAAGAGATCACCCTGGACGAGGCCATGCAAAGCTATCCTGAGTACCCTCTTTTCACAGTCCCAGACAATTGGAATCCTCCGACTGATTTTGGCACTGAGGACAAGATTTCACCTCCGGGAAAACCGCGTGGCTACAGTGCAACTCGCCCGGCAGAGGAATTCACGACCTGCTATGTTGAGGAAGAGGTATCGTCCTGTGCAAAAGAAAAAAACAACCAACCCACTGGTGCATCTCTGGAGGAGGTGACTAAGCCGAACAATCGGCAGGTACATCAAGCCAGTGAAGCAAATGAAGGCGAAGGAGCATAGTGGTCATTTCCCTTAGCCTCTGTCAAGGGTAATTGGCAGGACCAACATCCTTTCACCAACCCAGGGTACCTAGCACTAATCTTTGAAATGCGGAGCATGCTGGACGACCAGATCTATCGTATCACTCAAATCGACCATCGACTCAACATGCTATATGCTGCACACTCCAGGACTTTCTCGAAAAGGCAGTGCCCTATGTGCGCGCAAGCTTATGCGTTTCCTGTAGGATGGCGAAGGCACGGGGACGAGGATGAGCCGGCTGGATAAAAGGTTCAGTGATGTTCTTAGTGAGCAATCTCTTTTTGTTTCAGAACAAGGTTTTAGCCCAGTTAGATTATAGTCATGTTGTAACTAGGTTATTAGTATACAGGCTGAACTTAATGGAAAGGCGTCCTGGTTTCCTTCGGGCAGGACAACACTCTGATAATTTTGTTTGCTTGAACACAAGTGGCATAGAATTTCCAGTTGTCTCGGTTTCCTGTTCAGGCGGGACAACTGGCATCACAAATAAACTCTGTAACTCTGCAACTATAATATAAATAGGATC
>ML786727.1:1002242-1024466 GCA_009831015.1 Picea engelmannii | reverse complement strand
ATACTCAATTCAAAGTAAAAAAAAAAATTCTTATTGCATATAGATACACTTTCTATAGTGCACTATGAGGGAGACATGTCTATGTGCTTAACATGGAGTTGACTCATGACATCTAAAAGAAAAATAGTAATAGAAAAATATTTTTAATGTCGACCATAAATATTCCCTGAAAAAATGTAGCTTCTATTGAGATAATGAAGTTACAATACTTAAGAGCTTATCCACTTTTCAAAACTATCATAAGAAAGTCTAGGGAAACATAACCCAATAAAAAAAAACAATAATGACGAATTTGTAAGGATTCCTTATAGTCTAGTGCCACAGACTCATTAAAAAATGTAGCAATCCTAGTTTTTTCAGATCTTCATAAGAAATATGAAAGTGGACCAACTGTTTGTGAGAGCATCTGATCTAATGAGAACTCTTCAAATACAAAATGCACATCCTAGAGAAAAATAACACTTTTGGACTGTGCATCAACATCACTGTTCATCTCCCTAGGAATACGTGAGAAACATATATGGTCGAAGAGATTAGAAATAACAAAGAGGAATGAAACAAGTGGTTGCAAACCCATATTGTAAACTTGAGACTTCCCCCTCATACATTCAACGACCAATTTTGAATCCCCGAGCACTTGTAGAACTAGAACACCCTTGTCCACTGCTAGTTTGAGAAGAACAAATAAAGCATTGAATTCTCCTAGATTATTAATACCTTGTCCCATATTAATCTTTCCTTTAAATAAGTGAGGCTACAAAAGAAAAAGGCTAAAATACAAACCGTAAGTTCTCTCAGACCTTGACAAGCCCCATAAAAGAACCCTCATGGGATTGTCATATCAATCTCCATGATTTCCATCCTTTTGGGTTGTTTGTGGATCATATCACCTTTATAGTCAGTGAGCATCAACATAGCCTAGAGAGAAATCTTAAAATATAGGATGTATTTATTTTCAAATATACTTGCATTCCTTGCGAGCCATATCCCCCATATCACTAGTATATGGAGCACTCGAAATGCCTTCTAGACTGGCTTGTTGAAGAACTCCCGGAAGCAGTACGAAATGGAGCCTTTGTTCCATAGAGAAGTAGAACCCAAATGGATTCCAACCTCAGACAAAACTTGACGTGAAAATGCATATTCCAAAAAAAAATGTGAATCAGTTTTAAACAAATTCCAATATAGGCAACATATTCTAGGTCCCTACCTATTTTTAATTTTCATTCTCTCCCATGTTAATGCCTTTCCTTTCAACACCAACCAGAAAAACATAACTCCCTTTAATGGTCCTTTAACCTTCCAAATCTTTTTGTACCGCCATATGGTTTATGGTTCACCCATAACCTGTTGCGCTAAATAACCCAATTTGGCCAAGTTGGACCCCCCACCAATGTTGAAAGACCAAATGAGATAATCTTCCCAATCAAACAAGTGGATATTATCCTTTTGTAAACCAAAGATGAAAAGAGACCAATGTTCACCCTATATATCCTCCAACCCAATTGTTGCGGCCAATAACCATTTGTGTCTCCACATTGACAATAGTGTCGCACCCCCAATCCTATTGAGCATGCATCAAACTAAAATATATAGCTACGCTATTATTTATTCATCCAGAAAAACCTCATCCCCACATCCCATTATTGCATCCTTTCCAACTCGAATCTCTGATCATGAACCAACCTTCCAAGCTAAAAAAATCCCAATGATAGGAAAATATAGAGGGAGTGCCTTCCACTGGTTGAAAAAATTCATGGTACTTTTTTGTCTTTTCCTAATCCAATCCATAATGGAGCCCGACCCTATATATTCATTGACGAAAATCTATCTCTAAAGATTGTCTCTTTTCAAAAACACCCATAAGGATTTCACTGCCTTGACTTTCCCAAATACCCAAGTGTCTTTCAAACCCCAACCTCCATGGACATTGGGCTTGGATAGCTGCTTCCATCTTGCAATATATGACTTGAGGTATTCAAGAATACCCTTATATAAATAATTGAAACACACCATCCTAATTTTTTGAGGATGTCTTTCAGGATGTGTGCCATTAAATCTCAGTACACTAGAATTGCTTCTAAAATTGATTTGATCAGAATCAATATACCACTGTTGGACAACCACTGGTTACACCATAAATTTACCTTCTTTTCAATTTGATCCAAGAGACACTTCTAGTCAGAGATGTTGTAATTGTTTGGCTTCAGAGTAAATCCCAAATACTTTAAGCCATCATTCAACTCATAAGATGAAAAGTTAAAATAACCTGCTATGGCATGTCAACCTTGCTCAATCAAAGAAAAATAAATTGCAGATTTTTGTTCGTTTACAACCATTCCTGTTGCATTACAAAATAACTCCAAAGTATATTTCAATACCTTCCCTTCCTCCCGAGTACAAGCACAAAAAATCAGCACATCATAAAAAAAAGGTAAATGTGTAAGTCTGACCTCCCTTCCCAACTTTATAACTTTTAGTTTATTTGCCCGCTTTGTCTCCAAAATCACCTTGTAAAGCACATATGCAACCAAAAAAAATAGGTACTGTGAAAGTGGACAACCTTGACCCGATTTGAAGAAGGGCGAGCTTGATCCATTTATGAGAACAACGAAAGACATTAAGGTTACACAATACATAATCCACTTCACTAGGGGTATATCGAAACCAGTATGAAGCAGCAACAGTCGAAGATACAACCATGATACCCAATCATATGCCTTCGAGAGGTGAATTTTGATGACCAAGACCAGAGCCTTCTGAGTGTTTATAGAATGGATTCCTTCCTATGTCGAACCAATGGATTTGTGAATCAACCTACCTTTTAAGAAACCAAACTGCTATGAAGTTATGACATTTTCCAAGATGGGTTTGAGTCTTACTACTATTATTTTTGCGATAATCTTGTAAAGGCATGTGCATAGAGAAATTGGCCGAAAATCATCAAAAGAGCTAGGACAATCCTTCTTAGGAATAACAATAATAAATAAAACATTCACACTACTCATCATTTTACCATTTTGATGAACCTCTTCCCCTACCTGGAGGACATCATCCCTGAGAAAGTTGAAAAAAACTTCAAAAAAAATGCAAACCAATCGTTCGGGATAGGACTCTTACCCCTATTGAACGACATTATTATGAATAAAAGTTCCACTCTTTTGATCTCGCCATACACAACCTGATTCCCTTCGCCATCCTCAAGACACGAAAAGTAGGAGATAAGCTGCAACACTTTATCCATGTTAATGTTGTCCAACTCCTTGAAAATAGACTCGAAGTGCTTAACACCTAGTGTTGTTGATGTTACGGTAGCTGCGGGAGGTATTAACCTCTACATGTAACCTTTGATGAGACTAGAATATTCCGGGAAATAAGAGAAACCCTAAATAGTTGGTTAATAACCCTAGAAGACAAGTCAACTCAAGAGAATAACTTATAATAATTTATTAGCCTCCAAAAGAAGAAGTCGGCCCAGTTAGGTCACTTGGAGGACTATAAATAGAGGGTGCTTGAGCTCATTTGCACTCACTCACTCTCACAACTGCATAAGGACTAGTGTTGCGCATGACTAATGGAGAGTTGTAGCTGATGTAGTGGTGACTTGGTGTTTGGTTATGGATTGGACTTTTTGCTTAGTACGCTAGCTTTAGAGAGAGGTATGCTACCTTGGTTGGCTATTGGTTCTAGTGATTGCTTCCAGAATTATTCTGTCTGTCAAGGTTAAGGTGTTCATGAGTGGCCTTTGTGCCTATGGTTGGGTGATAATATAGTGATATCGTCTATGGTGAAATGAGCACACCTATTATTTTAACAGGTTATGGGCCCACACTATCTTCGAACAATTTAACCACTGGAAGGTAGATTGGGAGGATTTGCTCAGTTGTAGTTGTAGTTGCAGCCAGAGTTTTTCTGTAGCAAGGAAACCCTAACCCTCTTGTTGAGGCACCTTAACTAACACACTTGACCTAATTCTTGGATAGCCTAGTGTGCCCTAGCCAAGCGCAGCTCCTGGTACTCTCAGCAAGCCAAGGCCTCAAGTTTGAGTTTTTGGTCAAAGTCAAAGGTTGACCAAGTCAAATTCAAAGGTTGACCAAGTCAAAGTAGTCGTGACTTACTCTATGAAGTTAGAAAACAAGTTAGAAGGGGATTTAAACTTCAGAGCATGGAAGACAAGGATTGACCTCATCCTTGCCAAGAATAAAGTCCTAGATATCATGAAAGGAAATATCATGGAACCACAGTTTGAAGCAGGAGAAGAGAAGGAACCTCAGAACGTTGCAGCATTGGAGAAGTTCAAGGATAATGAAATTAATGCTATGAGTATCATAGTGGACTCTGTAAATGATCGCTTGATATCCTACATTTCTCATCTTGACTCATCCAAGAAGATGTACAATGCCCTAACAAACCTTTTCTCAGTTAGAAATATTGGACAAGTGATGAGTTTGAAGAATGAACTTCGTGAAACAAAGATGACAAAGGATGACACCATAGTTTCATACTTTGTGAGGATTTCTCAGTTGAGAGATCAACTACAAGCTATTGAAGAAGCCATCCAAGAAGAGGAAGTTTTGAACATAACACTCAATGGTCTCTCTAGATCGTGGGATTTTTTGTTGCAAGTATGAATACAAGGAAGGAGTTTGCAACGTTAGAATAACTTTGGACATGTTGTGCACAAGAAGAGACAAGGTTAAACTCCAAGGGAAAACCTCAGAAGGAATAAGATGCTCAAGCCTTTGCAACAAAGTTTAAAATACATGGAGGTAAGAAAAGATTTGATTCAAGAAAGAAGTTCAAGAGAGATATGTCAAAGGCACAATTCTTTGAATGCCATGATTATGGCCACTACAAAAGGAATTGTCCTAAACTAACAAGGAAGAGAAAAGAGAGACATCACACATCAACTGCCAATGATGAAGAATCCTCAAAGAAGACAAAGCATGATGAAGCATATTTCTTCTATTATTCGTCCCTTACTGGAGCCATTGAAGATGACATATGGTTGATCGACAGTGGAGCTTCAAGGCATATGACAAGTGACCATAAGAATTTCTCAAGCATTAAGGAAAATGAGACACCTCATAAAGTAGAGCCTGGAGACAAGAACTCTTATGCAGTCAAGGGAATTGGAAAATCTACTATCAAAATGGAATCATGTAACTCTATCCATCTTATTAGTGTTTTATATGTTCCTGGTTTGAAAAAGAATCTAGTATCTATTTCTTGTTTGGAAGAGAAAGGAGATAGAGTAGCTTTTGTGGATGGAAAATTTCTTGTATGGTCTAAAGACTCCAAGATAGAAAATGCTAGAGTTATTGGAACCCATGAAGGAAGGTTATATAAACTCCTAGGTCAGAATACTCAAGCCTTAGTACATGACGAAATAAACCCTAGTGATTTATGGCATAGAAGGTATGCTCACCTTCATTATCAAGCCTTGCCATCCCTAAGAAAGATGGTCGTAGGCATACCATAATTACAGTCAGTACATGAAGGTGTGTGCAGAGGATGTGCACTTGGGAAGAACATTAAGAAGCCTTTCCCAAGCAGAGAGAATATATCCAAAGGGATCTTAGACCTAATACATTCAAATGTATGTGGACCTATGCCAATGAAGTCTCTAAGAGGATATCTTTACTATGTAATGTTCATAGATGACTTCTCAAGAAAAACATGGTTGTATCTGTTAAAGACTAAGGATGAAGTATTTAGCAAATTCCAAGAATTCAAGGCTGAAGTAGAGAACCTAACATATAAGAATATCAAGACAATAAGATCTGATAATGGAGGAAAATACACCTCCAAGGAGCCCGTTTCCTTTTGTAAAGAAGTTGGGATTAGGAGGGAGTTCATTGTCACTCACAATCCTCCACAAAATGGTGTGGCTGAAAGAAAGAATAGAACCATTGAAGAATCAGTCAAGGAAATGATGAATGATCAGAACTTATCTATGTTCCTATGGAGAGAATCAACTATGACAACTGTTTATGTTCATAATAGAAGTCCACATAGAATATTGAAGAACATGACTCCTGAAGAAGACTTCTCAAGAAAGAAGCCAAGCGTTGAACACTTGAGAATATTTGGATGTTCTGTATACATTCATGTTCCTAGGGATAAGAGAAAGAAGTTGGAACCCTCAAGAAAGAGAGGAATATTCGTTGGTTATAGTGAATCATCAAAAGCGTATAGAATCTATGTTCCAGGTCAACAGAAGATTGAAATAAGTAGAGACGTAACTTTTGATGAAAGGATTGCATTTAAGAAGTCTATAGAATAACCTATAGAATCCAATGAATAAGAGGAACATGAAGATACCAAAGAAGAAATTACATGTTCTCCATAACAATCTAATGAAGAACAAGAACCGCCACATGAATATGTGGAACCAACTATTATACCTAAGACAAGAAAAAGACCAGCATGGCTTGAAACTAATTTGCAGGAAGCAAAAAATCATAAGTCTCCCACTGGTACTTTTAGACAAAGAAAGAAACCCAAAAGGTTCACTAATTATGCGACACTCATGACAAGTTTGGTTAATCCAGAACCATCCACCTTTGAGGAAGCAATTAAGAAGAAAGAATGGAAGGAGGCCATGATGGAAGAATACCAATCCATCATGAAGATTGATGTTTACCAATCCATGTTAATGTGGTCCAACTCCTTGAAAATAGACTCAAAGTGCTTAACACCTAGTGTTGTTGATGTTACAGTAACTATGGGAGGTATTAACCTCTACATGTAACCTTTGACGAGACTAGAATATTCCGGGAAGCAAGAGAAACCCTAAATAGTTGGTTAATAACCCTAGAAGACAAGTCGGCTCAAGAAAATAACTTATAATAAGTTATTAGTCTCCAAAAGAAGAACTCAGCCCAGTTAGGTCACTTGGAGGACTATAAATAGAGGGCGCTTGAGCTCATTTGCACTCACTCACTCTCACAACTACATAAGGGCTAGTGGTGCACATGACTAGTAGAGAGTTGCAGTTGCTGTAGTGGTGACTTGGTCTTTGGTTATGGTTTGGACTTTCTTCTTGGTATGCTAGCTTTGGAGAGAGGTATGCTACCTTGGTTGGCTATTGGTTCGAGTGATTGCTTCTGGAATTATTCTATCTGTCAAGGTTAAGGCGCTCGGGGGTGGCCTTTGTGCCTATGGTGTTGATGAAAGCAGCTATGGGAGACATCCTCCAGCTTACAAACCTGTGAGATGTGGAACACAACAACTTGTGAAGTCTTTCCCTCAGCTTACAAACCTGAGAGAAAGCCCCTATGAAGGGTTCGTGGTTCCTTCTCGAGACAAAGTCAGGAATGTAAAGATGGCCTCCTCCATGACGTGAGAGAGAATAAATCCAGATGATTACCGATGTAAAAGCAATCTGTTGACTTAGGACGTGCATGTGGCTAAGAAAAAGGTGAACGTGGGAAATCCCTAAAAAGCGTTGGGCACATCATCATGAGAACATAAATGAAGATGATGTGATGGCCTCCTCTAAGAAGAAACAGAGTTGATGAGAAGACTCCAGATGATCCTTCTGTTGGTGGTAGTGGGAAAGCAGATCTGTAGAGCAGACGTGCCTGTGGACGAGCACAGGTGCATGTGTGAAGACCTGGTTCATTTGTGTGATGTAGTGAATAAGGTCCATGACATCCCTATGGATGTGCCCTTAGTGGATGAGCACTAATGGGTGTATCAAATCCTTTTCTATATGTTGTTCAAGAGTTAGACCTACCTGTAACCCTAGTTATTGTGTAAAGGGTACATGTCGACCCTATCTTATTATGTCTAAAGATGAACTGTAAAAGATAATTAATAGTAATAGTAATATTAATTATAATAATAATAAATAAATAATATGTCTAAGTGAGGTCGACCCTATTGTGCCAATAGACACTTTAGTTGACAGGACAAGTCTAATATAAGTAAGAGGAAATCTTCCATTGTAGACACACACACACTTGTGAGTTTTGGAAATTTCAGCAAGTACACTTCTTGGTCAAAGTTGCACACCTCTCTTGGGCGCTAGAGTTCTAGGGTTTTGTGCACCCTCTTGTGTGCTAGGATATTCTTGGTGGTGAAAAGGTCTTTCCCTTGAAGAGTATAGCAAAGGATTTTGCTGGGTTTTTCTCCCTTGTATGAGAAGGGTTTCCTAGGATATATCTTGTGTTCTTGTGCATGGATTTTCTTCTTGTGATCTTGGTTGCTGCAACATTCTTGTTTATGGTTAAGACATGATGAAATTAAATGAAGTACATGATTAACCTAGCTTATGAAAAATTCAACATGGTATCAGAGCATAGGTCTTGAAAGAACCCATTGCACAAGCATTCTTCACAAGAAAAATGAAAAATGTCACTGTTGTCGCACATGAAAATTAGGGCTTTTTATTGAAGAAGATTTTCAGCCTCAAAACCATCTAGAAAAGTGCACCCTAACCCAAGGAACTCATTGGCACCTTCAACGCACCTTTTCAATGGGTAGATATCCCAAAAAGTGAAACCTTAGTTTTCACAAAGTACCAGAAGTACCAGAAAACCAGAAGTACCAGAGTACCAGAAGTACCAGAAAACCAAAAGTACCAGAAAATCAGAAGCACTAGTCCAGAAATCTGTTGGTCAAGTTTGAGGGGGTAAAATTTGGATGTTCAGAAATCTGACTGCACCAGCTTACTCGCCTCAACCCAATGCATCTATCCCCTGGATCAGAATTTCAAAATTTGAAGTTTGAAAAATTAGGGTTTTCTCATAAAACCCTAAGTTGCAATTGCAGTTGTAGTTGCAGTTGCAGCTTCAAAATCAGTTGCAATATCAATTGTAGTTGCAATATTAGTTGAATTATCAGTTGTTGTACCAGTTGCAGTCACCCTTGAAGTCTTTTAAGAAGTTGGTAAATATTACTGCTAATACCAGATGGTGCCACTACCTGCAAATGCTATCAGAGGTATGTACTCACATATGTTTAAATTGTTAAGGTTTAAAGGGTATTTGCAGGAGAAGGGATCTCTTGTCATAGATCCAGAAGGATCTCAAGATCCAACACATTCAGACGAATAATGCAACCCAGGTTTGATTATTCTGGCATGCATCTATTTGTTATGACATTTATTTGATCTAGGTTGCATGTTGAAGCTATGACCATCATACTAACCTTTGGTCAAAATTAAAGTCAAGATATTAGATGGATTAAAGTCGAGATCATAGAGTTTGTTCTCTAACCCAACCTTCTGTCAAGATAGAATATTGTCCTAGTACAAAAGACAAGCTGAAGAAAGCACTTGTTATCTTGAGTGAAGGAGACTTGGAAGAAAAGAAACACACCGGAAGTGAAGACTCCAGGTTTGATTGTTGTAATTGTCATTCCTCTAACTTATGTTTATAAAGTTTGCTACATTATAAATAGGTGTTGTAGTTGTGATAACAATACTTAAAACTGTTTTGATTCTAGAGATGTATTCATTATTTTCCTTTAGGAGATATTTTTGTTTTGGTTCCTCTTGTTTTGTTGTTCCAGACAGGTCAAGAACAAAGGAAGATGCTTATCCTTCAGAGAGAGTCACATTGACTCAGAGGGAGTCAAAACTATTTGAGAAAGAGGAAGAATAGAACCATCTTTGAGACAATCAATGCAATAATGCATGATCATAATCTTTCTATGATTTCATGGGCAGAAGCATGCATGATGTAGTATATGTTTAGAACAAGAGTCTTCACCAGAATAGAAGCCTTCACTAGAGTGAACCCTGAGATTGAACACTTCAGGTTATTTGGGTGCCCAGTGTATCTTCATGTACCCAAAGAGAAGAATTCAAAGCTAGATCCTTTAGAAAGAAAGGATACAATGAATCTTCAAAGACATTCTAGATCGACATCCTTGGTCAGAGACAGATTGAGACAAGCAGAAACGTTGTCCTTGAAGAAGAGATAGTCTTTCAAGATCCAAAGAATCTCATATAGAGATTGAAAGTAAAAATATACCTTCTCCCCCTTCAACAGTTCAGAGGTAGAAAGACATTATTCTAGTTGCTCCAATTGATATGTTCAGTGATATTACAACAAGGCATAAAATGCTTACCTAGACTCACTATGCAAGAGGCAAAGAAACATACAAGTCTCTCAAGGCACATTCCAAGAAAGAAAAAGAGTTTTTCAAGCTATCCTTCAAATATGAGCCACTTCATTGATGATAAGATTCCTTGTCTTAGAAAAGCTACAAGAAAACCAGTATGGCCAAAATCCATAACAAAAGAATATCAGTATACTTTAAGATGGTACTTAAGATATTATTCAAGGACCAAAAGGAGAAAACCCGTGGTACAATATGCAGTCGATGAAAGTATCAAGGAAAATACAAAACATGATTTATAAGCCATAGGTTTCTCACAAATAGAGGGAGTTGTCCATGATGAGACACTCGACCCAGTGAATCATTTCACTTCCATCCATACCACCATCCATGAGTTGGAATCTATATCAGATAGATAGATTCTTGATGAGTTTGGATTTCAGCAAGAGTGTTGCTGATCCAAACCTATACAGTGTTGGTGATGAAAACCTGATCCTGAGGATTTACTTAGAAATACTAGTTGTTAAAACTAGCAAGCATTGACTTCTGATTTTCATAAAGAATCTGAGTATGATACACTACTTCTTGGGACAAGAAGTATGACAGAATGCAAATTTACCGTGATGGATTTAAAGAAGAAGATTGATGTTGATTCAAGACGAGACCAATCCACATTTGATTGGATCACTGATGTATCCGGTTAACACCAGACTTGATTCATGCCGATTCAGATTGAGCAGAAAGTATAGTGGATCGGAAGAGCACATCCTGTTGATGTTCTACCTTGAAATCTTTCATGATTTCCTATTGCAGCAGGAAATATAACTCTGTAGCCTTAAATGCACCAGAGATAGAGTATATATATATATAGCAGTAAGTGTGCAAAGAAAGGTGGCTTCGCACACTTCCGTCAGATCTACTTGACCATGAGATAGATCATATGTTGATGACAGAGAGCCATATATAAAGGTCCTTAAAGAGCCCAGAGCTTCCTAATGGTTTGTCACACAAAGAGACAAAAAATTCTTATGTCAGAGATATGATGCAGAAGAAAATTGTTTATTTGCAGTACCCTTCTCCACCTAAGAAGACTACAAATTTCTACACCAAACATTTACTTGGTGAAGAACTCCTTCCGAGTTAAGAGGGAGTATGGATGACCATTGGCCAAAAACAAAACTCAAAGTACATCGGTATGAGACTTGGCTTGATGAAGAATGCCTCCCTAGCTGAGAGGGAGTGTTGATGAAAGAAACTATGGGAGACATCCTCTAGCTTACAAACCTGTGAGATGTGGAACACAACAACTTGTGAAGTCTTTCTCTCAGCTTACAAACCTGAGAGAAAGGCCCTATGAAGGGTTCGTTGTTTCGGCCTGAGACAGAGTCAGGAATGTAAAGATGGCCTCCTCCATGACGTGAGAGAGAAGAAATCCAGATGATTATCCGATGTAAAAGTGATCTTTTGAGTTAGGACGTGCCTGTGGCTAAGCACAAGGTGAACGTGGGAAATCCCTAAAAGGTGTTGGGCACATAATCATGAGAACATAAATGAAGATGATGTGATGGCCTCCTTTGAGCAACAATAGAGTTGAAGAGAAGACTTCAGATGATCCTCTTGTTGGTGGCAGTGGGAAAGCATATATGTAGAGCAGACATGCCTGTGGATGAGCACATGTGCACGTGTGAGGACCTGGTTCATCTGTGTGATGCAGTGAATCTGGTCCATGACATCCCTATGGATGTGCCCCTAGTGGATGAGCACTAGTGGGTGTATCAGATCCTTTGCTATATGTTGTTCAAGAGTCAGACCTACCTATAACCCTAGTTATTGTGTAAAGGGTACAGGTCGACCCTATCTTATTATGTCTAAAGATGAACTGTAAAAGATAATTAATATTAATATTAATAGTAAATATTAATATTAATTATTATAATAATAAATAAATAATATGTCTAAGTGGGTCGGCCCTATTGTGCCAATAGACACTTTAGTTGATAGGACAAGTCTAATATAAGTAAGAGGAAATCTTCCATTGTAGACACACACACACTTGTGAGTTTTGGAAATTTCAGCAAGTACACTTATTGGTCAAAGTTGCGCACCTCTCTTAGGCGCTAGAGTTCTAGGGTTTTGTGCACTCTCTTGTGTGCTAGGATATTCTTGGTGGTGAAAAGGTCTTTCTCTTGAAGAGTATAGCAAAGGATTTGGATGGGTTTTTCTTCCTTGTTTGAGAAGGGTTTCCCAGGATATATCTTGTGTTCTTGTGCATGGTGTTTCTTCTTGTGATCTTGGTTGCTACAACATTCTTTTTTATGGTTAAGACATGATGAAATTAAATGAACTACATGCTTAACCTAGCTTATGAAAAATTCAACATATGGTTGGGTGACAATATAGTGATATTGTCTATGGTGAAACAAGCACACCTATTATTTTAACAAGTGCAACCATGTCATTGAACCCACAGAAATTTATACCTTTATCATCTTCAAGTTCCTAGATTGTGTTGTAATTTTTCTGATGATTAGCGTAGTTGTGAAAAAAAAATTGAGTTTTGGTCCTTGACGAAAATCCATAGAGTGTTGCTCTTTAGCTGTGACATTTCTTCCTTTTCACTAAGCGTCTTGTTCCTCGATGTTTTGAGAGCATGAACTCTTTCCAATTATTCATTTGATAGGTTGATCCCCGAAGGCACTTCATATCTATGTTCCAACTCAAATTCTATATCAGAAAGCAATTTTTCATTTTCTTTTGTTCGATTCTTGGCTCAGGTGGCCGCTTTTTCCTTGATCACCCTGAGTGTACTTACAGATTGAGCATTGGTAGAGAACCCCCCTCCTCTTGAAAATGTTTCCAATTACCATGAATTAATGAATAGAATTCCTCCTCCTCTGTCCAGGACGAGTTGAATTTGAATGGCGCTCTGGGCTGACCTTTACACCTATTGAATTCAAGAAAGATTGGGATATGGTTAGAGCAGCAACCGTTGCCAACCCAGGAATGAAAAATGCCTTGTTGTTGAAGAATATCATTATGGACAAGAGATATGTACAAACATTTAGAAGCCCCACACCCTCCTCCTCGATTATTGGACCAAGTCGGGGTCAACTGAATGGGTTTTACATCCACCCAACCAATGATCTCCATCTTATTTTTGGAAAATCTACTAACCTGTCCTCCGCACGGACAAATCCCATACTTCATCCCTCCCTACAGAGAATAAAATTTAGGAATCTGCTAACCTGTCCTCTGCACGGACAAATCCCATACTTCATCCTTACAGAGAATAAAATTTAGGTCCCCTCCATAGATTAAATACTTTGAGTTTAAGTAATCGATGTTGAAAATACGATTCCAAAACACTTCTTTTCCTTAGTATCGCTTGTACAGGTCGAGCAAAGCCATCGAACAGTATAATTCCCTACTATAAATATCAATATAGAGACTTGAAAATATTGAAAAATATCTAATCAAAGAGAAACTGAAAGATATCCCCGTGATAATTCCCCTCGAGAGCCCAAAGGAGCCCGAGCCACAAAAAAACCCACCCCGGGAAAAGCTTTAACAAGTTAGTAATTAAAATGTGACAAGGACCCATGGTTTCTTGGATGAACACCACATTCGGCCTATCTAAATCCACAAACCATTTCAGGGACAATTTTTTAGCCCGACCCCTTAGGCCTATGATATTAACTAACATAATTTTCATGATAGACCTATAGTAGGGACTGAGCTTACTCTAAGGACCCCAAAAGTGTGCTTTGCTGACCCTGCGATATCTCACGATGTGGACGTTCATGAGCGTGATTTAATGTGGACTTACATATCGACTTAAAAGGTCCAAAAGATTTAGGACCATCCAAGCCCAATCCCCCAATGGATGTAATACTTAGATAATAGTTACAAGACCTCAATAGATAGGGTTCTCTCCCTGAATAGGTTGACTAGGATGAGTAAGAATGTTGTGAAATCAAACATGACCAAAAAGGGAATCATAATCCCACCCTAAACCTTTAACCAGGGATGTCTCCATCCTTATTGGACTTAGGAGGAATAAAATATTCCTCCCTCGTTGGAGAACCCGACCCTAGAGTATCAAAACACGAGGGAACAACCTTCTCAATGAGACCCAAAACAAAGACAAAACTAGGAATGAGGTGACACCTTTCCATACCTTGTATCAAAGAGGTGCTCTTGTTCTAGATTTTATCCAACTTATTTCATTGCGAAGTTGATAGGTCCATGACATTTTCAATCCTGCCCCTAGAACCCATGTTAACATTGTCGGACAAAGCCTCAGCTTCTACAACAACTTTTACATCTCCGACCATGATGTCGCCCATGTCCTTCTCCTGGACAATCTGTGAATTGTTTGGCTACACCTCTCTTGAATCCTCAGACCGAGGTTGAGGAGAAGTTTGAGCCTCAGAACCCCATAAAACATTATTTTTCTCTCCCAAGTCGACCGAGTCGCTTCACACTGAACCCACAAACTTCCATTGAAAGGAAAATGAACGATCCACTAGAATGTCTCAGCCTTTCCTGTTGAATCCACTCGCTCAACGTTTCCATGGAGGCCCTCCTTCCACAAAATTTACCTACCAGTGCTCGACTGTCCAGCTCAATGATTTGGCTGACCTGGAGG
The DNA here is from genome assembly GCA_009831015.1 of Picea engelmannii. Taxonomy (NCBI): domain Eukaryota; kingdom Viridiplantae; phylum Streptophyta; class Pinopsida; order Pinales; family Pinaceae; genus Picea; species Picea engelmannii. Next base: position 1,009,747 of record ML786727.1, on the reverse strand, counting down.
TCTTGATCCCCAACCACCAAGGCGACCCATCCACCCCTCGATTTTACATTTTTCTTGCTCTTAAAACCCGTAGGACGCTAAACACTTGGAAAACAACCCCCTTGATGTTCCTCAAGATTTAAATGATCAGCTATAAATCTTGTCTCACGATCTACCAGGTTTCCCTTCTCAAGAAACCCTGCGACTGGGGACGATTGAGTGGGAAAAAGATTCTTTGTCTCTGTCCAAGGACGAAAAGAACCAACCTTATCCATAGCATGAGATCCATAAATTTCCAACCCATCGAGGCTACACATACCCTTCGATGGATCTAGGTTCTTGACTTCTCAGAGAGAGACATGGGACCTTGTTAGGAATATCCCCTCATTCATACATGAGACAACAAGAGTATTAACCCCGAACAAGTACAACAAAGGACCCTGGGCCAGCTTAGGGCTTGTGAAAATCGAGGCCTCAGATAGGGTGTCGTCCGAATAATCCACAAGCTGCACCTCCTCCTCCAACGTGTTCTCCAGTGACACCATGTCCAGGTATCCCAATGCACTAAATGATCAAGGTACACTGTTCCCATAGGATCATAATCCATTGATTTCCCCACTAGGGTTTGGGGTTTGTGCCACCGCCATCACCCACTCCTTTGTAAATATTTCTTGAATTGTTGAATCCTTGACTTGTAAATCCATCTCCTCCTTGCATGTACATGCTCATTCCTTGATGCTACACGAGTTGATTTCCTTACCAACTTAGTTAGGTGTTCTCCTTTCCAAGGACCCCTAAGTTGCAATGGGGTTGTCCATAGGTTCTACATTCTATTATAAGGGAGATGTGTAATTTCTTCTCAACAATATAGTTGAAAGATGGTTTATACATCCCAATATAAGGGACATGTGTAATTCTTCAATACTTAATATGGAGTTGACACTTACTAAAAAATATTAATCATAAATAAATTATTTCAATGTCCACTCTAATTAAAATATTTTAATATCAATTTTATATATAGAGAGATGAAATGTTTGCACCACTCGAGACATGATGAGCAGATAAATAAGCTAAGATGGATCTACACTAGCGATTAAAACATTGCAATTGTGTTTCATACTCAATATAGAGTTTTCTATTAACCGAACCACACCGAAATCTAATTTGCAGCCATAGCAATAGCTTGGGAGTTCAGTATTTCATTTGATAAAGAATAAACCAATATAGACGTATATTAAGTTGGTTCTAGAAGCATTGAGAGGGATCAAATCTTTCGGGGATCAAATCTTTCTAGGTGCAAACTCTTCCTCCTTAACCCTTTTTATAGTAAAAAGTTAGAGTCTACATATACAATTTTCATTTACTTAATTATTATTATTATTATTTAAAAGTAACACGTGTCGTCTCCACTTTGAATTTAAACATTGAATCACACATGAACCTAATACCAAACTGTAGAATACACCTCTCAACACAATCAACCTAATTCTGAACTCTAAAATACGCCTCTCAACACAATCAACCTAATACTGAGCTCTAGAATACACCTCTTGATACAATAATTTACAACAAAACTAGAAATTAATCAATAGCTACCCAAAATGAGGAAAAAGTTATGCATCACATGAATTTCTCGTTAGTCAATTACAACAAAACAAATCAATAAGCGTTCTTTTACAAGCATGTATCTAAAATATTGTTAAATGTGCATTATTTTTAGCTTTTTTTCATCCACTCAAAGTACAAGATACCGAGTATTAACATATATTTAAAAGAAATGTATTTTAACTCAATATCTTTTAAATACTATATATATCAGCGCAAATTTATCATTCAAAATTTATGTCTGAATTATTTTTCTATTTCTCACTTAAAATGGATTTAGTTTAATAAATGTGAGTGAAAATGGATTTAATGTAATAAATGTGAGTGAAAATGGATTTTGTCTTAATGCATATTATAGGTTTTAACTTTTAAGTTTTATACATATACATATACATATACGAGGAAGGGAGATTCCTATATATATATATATATATATATATATATATCTATATATATATACGCTCCGCTGCCTAACCATTCTGTAACTACTTCCAAGTTCTGGTTCCTCTAAAGCCGTGGCTTCTAATGGAAACAATTAAACATTCTAGCTATAACATACTGAAATTTATTGTCATTTATTGTTGCTTCTATATTGTTGTATATATCTTAAATATAATGGCATTTATTGTTGTATATATTTTAATTTGGGAGTAATTTTTCCTTTTGAGTTATGTTTACATAGGTTTTTCGGTCGTTCGTTTTTAAATTTTCCGCTAATCTAGAAATCTGGTTTATTTCATGGATGATTTTAGGGGCTAAATTTCGCTCATGGGCTAATTTTCCATGTTTTTTCCAAAAATGAGATTCGCTATTTTAAAAATGATTCGCCCAAATTCTATAGGATAAAATTATTTTACCTTCAAAATTGCCAAAATATTATAAAAACTATATAAAATACTTAGAAATTTGAATATTTTTACAAAAATATCGCCAAAAAATTATAGTTGACATATGAAGGATTAGTAAGATTCACCAAGGTTTCTACAATTTAAAATAAATTTCCATCCTTAAAATCATCCCTAGTTTATTTTCTGAGCATTTGGGTTGGTTTAAAATGGGGGGAAATTCCTAAGGTAAGATTGCATGGAAAGTTAATCTATATTATACGAAACTCAGACTACCCCTGAAAATCTAACCTGATTTATGACTATTTTTTTGACTGAAAAACAGATCTGTTTGCTATGAGTTAGCCTACTCCTATCTTTTTTTTTTTGTAAGTAAGTATTTTATATATATAAAAAACCTTCTAGGAACCAAACCAAGAGTACAAAAACTGATGCCAACCGGTTGTAATTACTGAACTGCTCTAGAAGGAGAAACCAGTTCAGCCAATCGGGCAATTCGAGTATCAGAGTTTCTATCAGTCCTAGCATAAACAAACAATTTAGCTACCATGAAGGTCACTGGAGTAAAAGTAAAACCAGGAAACATCCCCCTAGAGGGGTCATACAAGTGGTGTGTAATCCGGCACATACTCTTGCAGAAGGCCTGGCCAGGGCTCCTCGATGACGGGTGTCCCGCTGGTTGCCCACTACATGTCCTTGGCCTCCGTGCACTTGTCCTCGTGAACAACCGTCTTAACACCTTCCGTCGGGGTGTGTGCCTGCAAACTGATGCCTATCATCTCCCTGACTTTCGGCTGAACTGCTCCCTTGACAACTTCTTCATTGCTCGCCAGTGTTTGCTCCTGCTCAACGGTGTCCATGAGAGCTGGCTCGAACTCCTCCCAACCAGGCTTCTGGTTTCCCTCTACGGTGTTCTGCTGATGGCTGCTCTCGTGGTCACTTGCAGTGAGAGGTGCGTCGCTAGATTCCATAGGGGAGGCTTCGTGGTGGTTTGAAAGAAGTTGAAGGAGTATCGACAACCTTCCTTCCATCTGCTGAACACGGAACTGAAGGTCATCCACTCCTTCCCGGAGTTCAAAAACCAAATCATGTAGAATGGTGAGGCTTTCGTGCGACAGGTGGGAGGAATGGGACTTCTTTTTATTGCTTGGTCGACCATGGCCAGTCCTTCCAAAGGGTGATTTCGTTGAGGCCAAATCCGCAGGAGGAGGAGAGGAGTGCTTGAAGGAAGCGGGTCCAAACCATGAAAGATATTGCCAAGAAGGGTTCGGGGTGGTGTCGATGATGGCCGGGCAGTCAAAGGTGGGGGGAGTATGGGGGGTTGACGCAGGGGGTCGGAGCGATGAAGCTGAAGCAGGAGACGAACCAGAAGGTGAGGTAGACGTGTGAGGCCTCCGAGGATGCCAGGGAGAGCCCCTGCGTGGTCGCAGTCTCTGTCGTGGCATGGTGAGACCCGGCGGGTGTGGGAGGTCTGCGGAGCTGAGGTTGAGGGCGGGGAGCGGCCAGAGGGGCAGAAGCACCATGAACAAACCAGTAGAGCCACAACCAAACCCAGACTGCCGGGCGAAAACACAGACAAAACGCGGCATTGCACTCTACGTAAAGGTGGTCAAGGGAGCTTGGTTTAATGCCCCTCCCATCAACGTTTAAGTCCATTTAATGCATGGGGGTAATGGCCGCAGTGGGCACGAGCTGAGCACATGGCTCCGTGCACTGCTGGCCTCCCCTCGTCGCCTGTAAGCGCCAGGTGTCTGGCTCCATCACCCCATCCGGGTGAGCCTAATCCTATCCTAATTGAATGATGGTTTTTAAAATAATTTTATACGCTTAATAAGAGCGAGAAAGCTCTGCCATTTATTAGTAAAGGGAACATAGGAGGGAGTGGCTCGATTCCCGTGATGATTAGGGATAATATCCACCCGATCATTCTGCCCCACTCCCACACACGAGAATGTCGTTCGTAGATCAATGTCGATAGATGGCTCCTCGTTGGAGTCATCTATGGAAAAACTAAATCTCCTCATACCTGACTATGACTGCTTTGGAAAGAAATGGATGAATACAAAATTTTGTGATCTCATCAATTTGTTCTTTAATTGTAAGTCATGAATCTAAGTCGTGCATCATGCTTAGAGTGTAGTTTTGAAATTATTTGCACATTTGCTAATATTACAATTGCCATTTCAACGATTGAATATGGGGCAAAAACAACCCAAAAAAACAAAGCAATTTGTTTAGAAAATAGACTTAGCACTCGTGATTTCCCTCCATATTGTTAGTCAGATAGGCAGACAAACAAAAGCATTTGCCAGAAAATTAGAAAGCGGAAAAGTTCAAGCGAGAAAAAGTAAACTAGCTCTGGAACGTTACCCACAAATTCACTATCATGGTTGGTTTATCACTAGTGTTGTCGGTGGCTTAACCATATTTCCTAAAAGTTGCAATTGACTTTCTGAAAGTTGCAACTGGCTTGACTGGCAATGATGTAAATCATACTCACTAGATTTATGTTATTTCAAGTAAACTTTATAGCTTTTTATCATTTTAGAATAGATTAGTGGATAGTGGTTGTAAACCAATCACTATGGTTAATTGGGAAAGATGCAAAATATTTTTTTATAAATGGTGTTAAAATATACAGTTTGAGTGGACTTAATGTTAATGGTTAAGAATATGTGTTTTTTAATAAGAAGTCATACATATTTTTTTATAACATATTTTACCACTCAAACTCCTAGGTAAAAATGGTCCCTTGTCCCATATTATATTATTATTGCTAAAAATTACAACAACATTTTGATTTATTAAAATTAAACTTTGAAGTATTAAATTTTAATTATAAAATATAGTTAAGAAATTTCACAATGTTGAATAATAAATTTTAAAATAAAATATAGTTGAAAATTTTCATAATGTTAAAGAATAAATTTTAAAATAGACTATACTTCCTAAAATATTAAATTAATATAAAAATAATTTTTCTATTTATTATACTCTATTATACTCCCTTGGGAAATAGTATATTTTCATCGAAATTTTAGTTAATACATTCTAATCAAATTAGGAACCATTTTTAGTCCTCCATGATAGGAATGAGTGGTGTTTTTACACCATGTATTTTCATACTTTAAAGATTTAATAATATTTGGAAAATATGATACGCTTCACTATATATGATCATATTTGTTATTATGAAAAAATAGTTATTTTGATCATACAAAGATGGTAAAGATGTTAAAGTATTATGAAAAAATAGTTATTTTGATCATACAAAGATGGTAAAGATGTTCTTTGTAAAAATGTTAAAGGAAATTAAAGTATTTTTTTTTTTAAACATTTTTTTTATGTAATATAATAATAATGAAAATTTTTAATCCCAAATAAAAATTAACATATGCATTTGCCAAGTTTCCACTATATGTTTTGGTAGGAATTTGACAATTATCCGTCTCATTTGTAATTTACTCTACTTTTACGAACAAAAGCCAAAACCTATTCATTATTAGATTGTACAAAAATGGTGAAAATATTAAGGAAACTAATTGTAAAGATAATTAATTAAAAAAAAAAATTGTTTATAGTAACAACATTCCAAATTTTCAATTAAAAAAATCATTTTTAAAACAAAAAATTAAAATATGTTTGATAGCAATTTGACAGTTAACATTTTGCAATTTATTCTACATTTACGAAGAAAAGTTGAGGTATTTTCTTCACATGGTAGACACAATCTTATAAAATTCAATCTAATATTAATCTCATTAATAAATTAAGATTCATATAATATTTCTCTGTCGTGTTTTGAATGGGAATAATATTTCTCCGCTTTTTTGAAAGAGAATAATATTTTTTATTTTTAAGTAGATATTTTATTTTTAAGATTATATATCTAGGGTTTTCAACGTCAATAATACTTTTTTTTTTTAAGGAGATATTTTATTTCTAAGATTATATATCTAGGGTTTTCAACGGGAATAATACTTCTTTGTTTGTTTATTTATTTATTAGGAGATATTTTATTTCTAAGATTATATATCTAGGGTTTTGAACGGGAATAATCTCTGTAGTTTTTACCTTTTCTATCCATAACCTTTACTACCCATAATAATCTTTGTAGTTTCTTTGGACTTCTCTGCCTTTTTCAGATATTATTTTTTGGCTTCTTCAAAGGGTTGAACATTTGAACATCTGAAATGAGGTGAGTCACTTTTTACTTTGATTCAATTATATATATATATATATATATATATATATATATATATATATATATATATATATATATAAAATTTTATTTTAAGTTTCAGAAGTAAAAAGTTGATTTGAGAGATAAAGTCAATCCATAATAATAATTGTTACATCTTTTTTCTTTCTTTTCAATATGAGCACTCCACCACCTATTCCAAAAACTCAGCCTAACAGGGGGAGGCCCCCCAAAATCACCCTAGAGATCCTTTACGATTATAAGGAATCAGTAGAAAAAAAAGAAGAAGAGAGAGATGCCAAAATCCAAATAGAGTTAGAAACATTAGAAAAAAGGAGTGAAGAAAGAGACGTAAAACTCCAAATAGAGCTAGAGGCAATGATTGATAAAAAAATTAAAGATACCATTCAAACTCAAATAGATGATAGATTCTTAGGGTTTAAGAGTGAATTGCAGACCATGAAGGATAGAATTCAAGAAATGGAAAAACATAAACAATCAACCCAAGAAGGAGGGATTGAAGAAAATCACAACTGCGAGATAGGATTAAAGAGCTAGAAGAAAAACTAACCAACAATTTGACCCTCAGTAATATGAAAAAAAAAATGGATATCAAATCCATCAAAGAGGAATTGAATAAGCTAATCGAATTTGACCATGAGTGTAACAAAAGAGCCTTGAACCTCATAATTTTTAGGATAAAAGAACAACAAGAGGACGATACGCTGACAATAGTAAAAGAAGAATTAAAAAATAAATCACAAATTGATACAACTTACCTCATAGAAGCAAAGAGGCTAGGAAAACTAATTGATCACAAAGATAGGTTGATCCGTGTCAAAGTAAGTTGTAATGACCATAAATATAGCATA
>ML786727.1:934214-949167 GCA_009831015.1 Picea engelmannii | reverse complement strand
TAATGGGACAAAATGAATTTAATACTAATGAAATTAACCAAAGATTTATATAATAGGTCATACATAAATAATTTGCGTACCTTGATGATTTCTAATATATTCCAACTTCCATAGGCGAGGTGTCATTCTTCGTGGTTTTTTTTCGGTTTTCTTATTTACCATTGAACTTTGCTTTGTCTGTAGTTCGATAACTATGGTTCTTAAGCATAAAGTGCCTATACTTATCAAACACTTCCTTTGCTAAACTCCTTGAACGACGAGATTTTGTCCCAAGACCACAAACTGGGCATGCAAATTTACCCTTTGTTTGAAGACCTACAAGATATATGAATAAATGTAGCATCAAATTAGAGTTACAATTTAAAATAATGCATGATTTTTTCAAAAAAGATATATAACATTAAATCACAAAAATAAAGTAACAATATACCACAAAAATGTGTTAACCCGAGAGCATCATGAATTGTCCATGATAGTATTCCATGGAATTGAAATTGTCTTTGCCCTATTGGTCTAGAGATGTCATACATAGTGATGCCAACCCATAACTTCAACAACTCATCAATGAGAGGCTCAATATATACGTTCATATCTTTAACCTAGTACCTACCTAATTGGTTCAACCTACTGCATGATTAATTATACTTATTTAGATGTCGTGATATATAAAATAAATAATTACCATGCACGATGTTGACACTCAGAACTGAAATGGGTTTCAGCAAATCAATCCCGAGGCAAGATCGAACCACTTTGGATTGGAAGCTGCCCCTTCCAACCCGAGAGGGATTTCTCGAACAATGTCACAATATGATTTTGAATAAGCGTGAAAAAGGTGGGCAGATTTATGGGTAAATGATGGTCTTGGATTTTTAGAGTTTGGGGGTTAAACCAGGGAAATGGTCTATTGGGCATGGACTCAAATAAAAACTGAAGAAAGGAGACAATGGCAGAGATCATTTGACTTGCGGAAAGTGAGGCAAAGTAAGTCTATCTTTCAGTGCTTTGATAAATCATGATGCGGCAGTGGAAAGAAAAATGAAAGGCCGATGTAGCAAAGGATATATGCAGAATTCTGAAAATTCAGATTGGTCTTACACCCGCTGATAGCTGGTGCAAAGGAAAGACAATAAACAATTACAGAAAACCCAAATCCATTCGTTATAGTAGTGGTCGTACTAAAGTATAACGAAGCACATTAGTTAGAAGAAGACAAAATGTAATGCAGTCGTGATGGGTTAGGGAAGACATAAAGATATGGTAAAGACAATATCAACTGTGCGTAAGGAACCTATATAATGAAATCCAAACAAATTTAACACAGCTGAAAAGAAGAAGAACATACTGAAGGAAATCGACCGTGATGAATCTCACAGTCACAAGCAAAAATCATCTTTATTACTCCATTAATGGCTTACAAATTAACTCAGCGATTACAAAGAACCCCTCTTGACAGAGGTTTTCCCCTAGTGCTGTGCTCATGTGCCCCCCCTTTTTCTTGTTACATACATCAGTCTTTTAAAAAGAAAAAATAAAACTCTTTGTGTTCCGGGAATCTGAAATGGTTCGTCTTCATGGCATTCTGCAATTGCCAGGTGCATCTGCCAGCTCCTGGAACTTTTACTAATCGTTTGACAACTCATCATTCCTTTCTTAACACTTGGAAGCTGCGGTTTTTCTTTTCAATATCAGAATCCACCAAATTTCTGTTAACAAGCTAGCAAGATGCCTTCGATGTAGTAATATAATCAGGTCAAGTTTACTGAAATGATGATTGGATTTCCTCGAGGGTTCTCCCTTTAGTTTCAGGCACCCATAGTGCAACAAATACAACTATAAAAGCAACAACAAGAGAATAAATCCAAAAAGTCCATGAAGTGCTCCACTCTAGAAGTAAATTGATTGTCATGGTCACCGCAAAAGATGACAACCAGTTTATCAAAGTCACAATACTACCACCAACATCCTTTACATTAACAGGAAGGATCTCTGACATAATAATCCATGGAATGGCTCCTATACCAAGAGAAAAGGAAACTATGTAAACCAATACACCAGTTAAGGCCAAAATACTGTAGGTTGTTTCATGAGAAGCTCCCGGAACATGGTTCTCCAAGAAGAATACAAGACCAACAAGAAAAAGGCAGATAGCCATTCCCCCAGATGAGATCATGAGGAGGAAACGTCTTCCAGCTTTGTCCATCAACCATGCAGTGAAAGAAGTCATGACAACCTGAATAGCACAAAGTCCAAGAGTTGCAACTTTGCTCGATGAAACTCCAGTAGATTTGAGAATGTAGGTTCCATAGAACATAATAACATTGACTCCACTCAACTGCTGTAGTAAAAGCAAACCGATGCTAGTCTGTATGAAGGTGTCGCTGTAGCTGCTATTAGAACCGTGATCTCTACTTGAAGTCCCAAACTCTATGACAGGCATTTTCAAAGTCTTCTCATTTTATCAACACAAGCTCATTGACGGCTCACAGACAAATATGGCCCCATTTTGTTTCTGTGCTTCGGATCTGTTCCTACTGTGGTCGTTTCTTCATCTGAGATGGCCAAACAGATTATTAAAACTCATGATTTGATATTTTCCAGCCGACCACCAACATCGACAGGAAAATATTTCTTCTATAACTTCAAAGATATTGCCTTCGCTCCTTATGGAGATCACTGGAGGAAAATGAGAAAAATATGCGTGTTAGAACTGTTGACTCCTAAAAGAATCAAGTCCTTCAAGCACGTGTGACAGGAGGAGGTGTCTGCAATGATCTGCTCCATTTGGGAGGAGAGTGAGAGCGACAGAATTTCCATGAATGTGACCAAGGCCATATCGTCTTCCCTGGCGAATATACTTTGGCGAATACTGGCGAGGAAGAAATTTTCTGACAAGGACTTGGGTGCCGATGGCAAAGGATTCATGGATCTGGTGCTAGAGGTGTCCACTGGGGCAAGAAGTTTCAATATCAGAGACTTCATTCCTTGTTTGGATTGGCTTGATTTGTAAGGTATCAAACGGTCCCTGAAGAAGGCCAACAAAATATTCGATGCATTTGCTGAGAAAATTACAAACGACCATGTCGATCATTGCATGGCCAGGGCCTCGAATGGCCAAGAAGAGACAATGCCTGATATTAAATACTTCGTCGATGTACTCCTTGAGGTAGCTGAGACCAATACCACGGATACAAAATTCAAACAGGAAACCATCAAGGCACTTATATTTGTATGTCTTTCTGACTTCACCCATTGCCATCCTATTCCGATTCTCAAGCTTGAAAGATTTGAACAGCCTAACATTTTTCTTACTGTCTTTATATTTCTACAACAATTGTTCGTTGCCGGAATGGAGACATCGGCAGATGCGTTAGAATGGGCAATGAGTGACTTGCTCAGACATCCCCATGCAATTCACATATTGCAGGAAGAAATTGAATCTGTAGTTGGCCAACATGGTAAAGTAAATGAGTCGAATCTGGCAATCATGGTATACCTCCAGTGTGTGGTGAAAGAGACGCTACGGTTATACCCATCGTTGCCGCTCGCCATTCCCCATGCATCTGTAGAAGCTGTCAGAGTGGGCGGGTACTATATACCTAAGAAAACAATGGTGCTTGTTGAGTCAAGGCTGAAAGATTTGGATTGTTGGTCGAGAGAAATGTATTAAAACGACCCTTGACAGCATGTCAGTCCCGCCAGGAGAATCCCTCTAACGTATGTTTTCTGCTGATTCTCCTGAAATGCATGGGTTGCCTAATCCTATCATAGGCTCCAAATATAGCTGAAATCACCATCAAGCCCATGCATTGCCCCATGGCCTTTTGTCTTCTTCAGACACAACGAACCCTAGGCTATCGTGATTGGCAAAACCACAAGCCAATTCCATCCCTTCAGAGTAATTAAAATACCTTTTCCTTTCATTCACATCGAGATTTCCTCCAAAGGTCACTGGAACTGATGCTAAATTAGGGTTTTCAGGTCCTTTCATGTATGTAAGAGAAGAGCGATCAATTAACCCGTCTTCCCGAATCTCATGAACACTGATATCTGAGACTGAAAACTGTGAATATAAATGACAAGATCGATTCGCAGTGGCTGTAGCTTTCCTTAGTAAATATTTCTTCGCTCCATAATCTGAGGGATATTCAACTACTGATTTCATTGTTGATTTATCATCCACCGGGAATATCAGTTCCCGAGTAGGTTGTGAAGTCAATCCAGAGATACAGTACTTCCTACGCACATTTACCTTGTGTGTCACTTCTACTTTTACACCTCTAAAGGCCTTTTTAATCTTTATACGATCACCATGAGACAGGGGCCTTGTTACCACATCCTTATTTAAATTTTTTTCTATAAATTCAATGATAGGAAATGGTTCAATGAAAGCAGTTGAAGACATATCTATGTTAAGAGACAAGTCCATTTGGGTTGGCCTGATGCTTTGGTAAAACCCGCGCCAGGTTTCCAAACCCTCTTCAAGCGGTTGCCTTCTACCCAAGGCAGGAGAGTAAAAGGACCTTCCGACAGGACAATACCTTTGAATTGACAATTCCCTGAGTACAATATCAAGCACCTGGAGAGCTTCCTAAGGAGAATCCACTTTCCTACTAGCTAAAAACTGCCCTAAATGGTGTAAATCTGCTCACGTTGCAAACTTGATAAAAACCTTGAATTGTCTTTTCTTCGATAATTTTTCTTTGCAACTGTTCACATCGATGATAAACTCCTTGGACTTCATCTGAAAATATGTGCTCTATGCAATGGCAGTTGGGAAATATCGAGGTCGACTAGTCGAGGAAATTTATATGAATTATTTTCCAAGCAACACCAAAGTCCAATAATGAATGAAGTGACTAATCTCAAAAACAGGCCCCTTCTTGGAACATTTCTCTCTCAATGGTATATGTCTTATCAGAACCAGTCTTGGGTAGCACAGTCAATTTTGATATTTGTTACAACATCGACTCCCTCTAGGGATAGTACTTTCTCATAAAGTGCCAAGAACAGTAGACCAGGTGCCTCATCCATTGGGCGAACTTACGCGAAAGCTATAATTCTGAGTTCTCCCGCCAGTGAAATCACCACCAGAAACTTTTAATGGAGTCGCCAGAGCATGTGCAACCAATATTTTCCTATGCCCGGCTGCTCAACCAGGCCTTAGGACTATGAAAATGTCGTTCTCCCAGGGATAGATATCAACTTCGAAATCCCCGGCAACGACGCCAAAATGTTGACACTCGAAACTGAAATGGGTTGCAGCAAATCAATCCCGAGGCAACCTCGAACCACTTTGGATTGGAAGCTACACCTTCCAACCCGAGAGGGATCTCTCAAACAATGTCACAATATGATTTTGAATAAGCGTGAAGAAGGTGGGCAGATTTATGGGTAAATGATGGTCTTGGATTTTTAGAGTTTGGGGATTAAACCAGGGAAATGGTCCATTAGGCATGGAGTCAAATAAAAACCGAATAAAGGAGACAATGGCAGAGATCATTTAACTTGCGGAAAGTGAGGCAAAGTAAGTCTATCTTTCAATGCTTTGATAAATCATGATGCGGCAGCAGAAAGAAAAAGGAAAGGCTGATGTAGCAAAGGATATATGCAGAATTCTGAAAATGCAGATTGGTCTTACACTCGCTGATAGCTGGTGCTGAGGAAAGACAATAAACAATTACAGAAAACCCAAATCCATTCGTTATAGTAGTGGTCGTACTAAAGTATAACGAAGCACATCAGTTAGAAGAAGACGAAATGTAATACAGTCGTGATGGGTTAGGGAAGACATAAAGATATGGTAAATACAATATCAACTGTGAGTAAGGAACCTATATAATGAAATCCAAACAAATTTAACACAACTGAAAAGAGGAAGAACATACTGAAGGAAATCGACCGTGATGAATCTCACAGTCACAAGGAAAAATCATCTTTATTACTCCATTAATGGATTAAAAATTAACTCAGCGATTACAAAGAACCCCTCTTGACAGAGGTTTTCCCTCGGTGCTGCGCTCATGCGCCCCACCTTTTTCTTGTTACATACATCAGTCTTTTAAAAAGAAAAAATAAAACTCTTTGTGTTCCGGGAATCTGAAACGGTTCATCTTCATGGAATTCTGCAACTGCCAGGCGCATCTGCCAGCTCCTGGAACTATTACTAATCGTTTGACAACTCGTCATTCCTTCCTTGACACTTGGAAGCTGTGGTTTTGCTTTTCAATATCAAAATCCACCAACTTTATGTTAACAAGCTAGCAAGATGCCTTCGATGTAGTAATATCATCAGGTCAAGTTTACTAAAATGATGATTGGATTTCCTCGAGGGTTCTCCCTTTAGTTTCAGGCACCCATAATGCAACAAATACAACTGTAAAAACAACAACAAGAGAATAAATCCAAAAAGTCCCTGAGGTGCTCCACTCTAGAAGTAAATTGACTGTCATGTTCACCGCAAAAGATGACAACCAGTTTATCAAAGTCACAATACTACCGCCAACATCCTTTACATTAACAGGAAGGATCTCTGACATAATAATCCATGGAATGGCTCCTATACCAAGAGAAAAGACAACTATGTAAACCAATACACCAGTTAAGGCCAAAATACTGTAGGCTGTTTCATGAGAAGCTCCTGGAACATTGTTCTCCAAGATGAATGCAAGACCAATAAGAAAAAGGCAGATAGACATTCCCCCAGATGAAATCATGAGGAGGAAACATCTTCCATCTTTGTCCATCAACCATGCAGTGAAAGCAGTCATGACAACCTGAATAGCACCAAGTCCAAGAGTTGCAACTTTGCTTGATGAAACTCCAGCAGATTTGAGAATGTAGGTTCCATAGAACATAATAACATTGATTCCACTCAACTGCTGGAGTAAAAGAAAACCGATGCTAGTCTGTATGAAGGTGTCGCTGTAGCTGCTATTATAACCGAGATCTCTGCTTGAAGTCCCAAACTCTATGACAGGCATTTTCAAAGTCTTCTCGTTTTATCAACACGAGCTCATTGACGACTCGCGGACAAATATGGCCCCATTTTGTTTCTGCGCTTCGGCCCTGTTCCTACTGTGGTCGTTTCTTCATCTGAGATGGCCAAACAGTTTCTTAAAACTCATTATTTGATATTTGTGAGCCGACCACCAACATCGGTAGGAAAATATTTCTTCTATAACTTCAAAGATATTGCCTTCGCTCCTTACAGAGATCACTGGAGGAAAATGAGAAAAATATGCGTGTTAGAACTGTTGACTGCTAAAAGAATCGAGTCCTTCAAGCACGTGCGACAAGAGGAGGTGTCTGCAATGATCCGCTCCATTTGGGAGGAGAGTGAGAGTGACAGAATTGCCGTGAATGTGACCAAGGCCATATCGTCTTCCCTGGCGAATATACTTTGGCGAAAACTGGCGAGGAAGAAATTTTTCGACAAGGACTTGGGTGCTGATGGCAAAGGATTCACGGATCTGGTGCTAGAGGTGTCCACTGTGGCAGGAAGTTTCAATATCGGAGACTTCATTCCTTGTTTGGATTGGCTTGATTTGCAAGGTATCAAACGGTCCCTAAAGAAGGCCAACAAAAGATTCGATGCATTCGCTGAGAAAATTACAAACGACCATGTCGATCATCGCATGGCCAGGGTCTCAAATGGCCAGGAAGAGACAATGCTTGATATTAAAGACTTCGTCGATGTACTCCTTGAGGTAGTTGAGACCAATACCACAGATACAAAACTCAAACGGGAAACCATCAAGGCACTTATATTTGTATGTCTTTCTGACTTCACCCATTTCCATCCTATTCCGATTCTCAAGCTTGAAAGATTTGAACAACCTAACATTTTGCTTACTGTCTTTATATTTCTACAGCAATTGTTCGCCGCCAGAATGGAGACATCGGCAGATGCGTTAGAATGGGCAATGAGTGACTTTCTCAGACATCCCCATGCAATTCACAGATTGTAGGAAGAAATTGAATCTGTAGTTGGCCAACATGGTAAAGTAAACGAGTCGAATCTGGCAAGCATGGTATACCTCCAGTGTGTGGTGAAAGAGACGCTACGGTTATACCCATCGTTGCCGCTCGCCATTCCCCATGCATCTTTAGAAGCTGTCAGAGTGGGCGGGTACTATATACCTAAGAAAACAATGGTGCTTGTTGAGTCAAGGCTGAAAGATTTGGATTGTTGGTCGAGAGAAACGTATTAAAATGACCCTTGACAACATGTCAGTCCTGCCAGGAGAATCCCTCTAACGTATGTTTTCTGCAGTGATTCTCCTGACATGCATGGGTTGCCTAATCCTGTCATAGGCTCCAAATATAGCTGAAATCACCATCAAGCCCATGCATTTCCCCATGGCCTTTTGTCTTCTTCAGACACAACAAACGCTAGGCTACCGTGATTGGCAAAACCACAAGCCAATTTCGTCCCTTCAGATTAATTAAAATACCTTTTCCTTTCATTCACATCGAGATTTCCTCCAAAGGTCACCGGAACTGATGTTGAATTAGGGTTTTCGGGTCCTTTCATGTATGTAAGATAAGAGTGATCAATTAACCTGTCTTCCCGAATCTCATGAACACTGATATCCGAGACTGAAAACTGTGAATATAAATGGAAAGATCGATTCGCAGTGGCTGTAGCTTTCCTTAGTAAATATTTCTTCGCTCCATAATCTGAGGGATATTCAACTACTGATTTCATTGTTGATTTATCATCCATCGGGAATATCAGTTCCCGAGTAGGTTGTGAAGTCAATCCAGAGATACAGTACTTCTTACACACATTTACCCTGTGTGTCACTTCTACTTTTACACCTCTAAAGGCCTTTTTAATCTTTATACGATCAACATCAAGGGTCTTGTTACCACATCCTTATTTAAAACTTTTGTTATAAATTCAATGACAGGCAACGGTTCAATGAAAGCAGTTGAAGACATATCTATGTTAAGAGACAAGTCCATTTGGGTTGGCCTGATGCTTTGGTAAAACCCGCGCCAGGTTTCCAAACCCTCTCCAAGCGGTTGCCTTCTACCCAAGGAAGGAGAGTAAAAGGACCTTCCGATAGGACAATACCTCTGAATTGAGTATTCCCTGAGTACAATATCAAGCACCTGGAGAGCTTCCGGAGGAGAATCTACTTGCCTACCAGCTAAAAACTGCCCTAAATGGTGTAAATCTGCTCGCACTGCGAACTTGATAAAAACCTTGAATTGTCTTTTCTTCAATACTTTTTCTTTGCAACTGTTCACATCCATGATAAACTCCTTGGACTTCATCTGAAAATATGTGCTCTATGCAATTCTAGTTGGGAAATATCGAGGTCGACTAGTTGAGGAAATTTATATGAAGTATTTTCCAAGCAACGCCAAAGTCCAATAATGAATGAAGTGACCAATCTCAAAAACATGCCCCTTCTTGGAACATTTCTCTCTTAATGGAATATGTCTTATCAGAACTAGTCTTGGGCAGCACAGTCAATTTTGATATCTGTTACAACATCGACTCCCTCTAGGGATTGTACTTTCTAGTAAAGTGCCAAGAACAGTAGACCAGGTGCCTCATCCGTTGGGCGACCTTACGCGAAATCTGTAATTCTGAGTTCTCCAGCCAGTGAAATCACCACCATAAACTTTTAATGGAGTTGCCAGAGCATGTGAAACCAATATTTGCCTATGACCGGCTGCTCAACCAGGCCTTAGGACTATGAAAATGTCGTTCTCCCAGGGCTAGATATCAACTTTGAAATCCCCGACAACGGTGCCAGAATGTTGACACTCGAAACTGAAATGGGTTGCGGAAAATCAATCTCGAGGCAACCTCGAACCACTTTGGATTGGAAGCTTCCCCTTCCAACCCGAGAGGGATCTCTCGAACAATGTCACAATATGATTTTGAATAAGCGTGAAAAATGTGGGATGATTTATGGGTAAATGATGGTCTTGGATTTTTAGAGTTTGGGGGTTAAACCAGGGAAATGGTCCATTGGGCATGGAGTCAAATAAAAAGAGAGGAAAGGAGACAATGGCAGAGATCATTTAACTTGCGGAAAGTGAGGCAAAGTAAGTCTATCTTTCAATGCTTTGATAAATCATGATGCGGCAGCGGAAAGAAAAAGGAAAGGCCGATGTAGCAAAGGATATATGCAGAATTATGAAAATGCAGATTGGTCTTACACCCGCTGATAGCTGGTGCAAAGGAAAGACAATAAACAATTACAGAAAACCCAAATCCATTCGTTATAGTAGTGGTCATACTAAAGTATAACGAAGCACATCAGTTAGAAGAAGACGAAATGTAATGCAGTCGTGATGGGTTAGGGAAGACATAAAGATATGGTAAAGACAATATCAACTGTGAGTAAGGAACCTATATAATGAAATCCAAACAAATTTAACACAGCTGAAAAGAAGAAGAACATACTGAAGGAAATCGACCGTGATGAATCTCACATTCACAAGGAAAAATCATCTTTATTACTCCATTAATGGATTACAAATTAACTCAACGATTACAAAGAACCCCTCTTGACATAGGTTTTCCCCCAGTGCTGCACTCATGCGCCCCCCTTTTTTCTTGTTACATACATCAGTCTTTTAAAAAGAAAAAATAAAACTCTTTGTGTTCCGGGAATCTGAACGGTTCATCTTCTTGGCATTCTACAACTGCCAGGCGCATCTGCCAGCTCCTAGAATTGTTACTAATCGTTTGACAACTCGTCATTCCTTCCTTGACAGTTGGAAGCTGTGGTTTTTCTTTTCAATATCAGAATACACCAACTTTCTGTTAACAAGCTAGCAAGATGCCTTCGATGTAGTAATATAATCAGGTCAAGTTTACTAAAATGATGATTGGATTTCCTCGAGGGTTCTCCCTTTAGTTTCAGGCACCCATAGTGAAAAAAATACAATTGTAAAAGCAACAACAAGAGAATAAATCCAAAAAGTCCATGAAGTGCTCCACTCTAGAAGTAAATTGACTGTCATGGTCACCACAAAAGATGACAACCAGTTTATCAAAGTCGCAATACTACCGCCAACATCCTTTACATTAACAGGAAGGATCTCTGACATAATAATCCATGGAATGGCTCCTATACCAAGAGAAAAGGCAACTATGTAAACCAATACACCAATTAAGGCCAAAATACTGTAGGTTGTTTCATGAGAAGCTCCCGGAACATGGTTCTCCAAGAAGAATGCAAGACCAACAAGAAAAAGATAGATAGCCATTCCCCCAGATGAGATCATGAGGAGGAAACGTCTTCCAGCTTTGTCCATCAACCATGCAGTGAAAGCAGTCATGACAACCTGAATAGCACCAAGTCCAAGAGTTGCAACTTTTCTCGATGAAACTCTAGCAGATTTGAGAATGTAGGTTCCATAGAACATAATAACATTGATTCCACTCAACTGTTGCAGTAAAAGAAAACGGATGCTAGTCTGTATGAAGGTGTCGCTGTAGCTGCTATTATAACTGGGATCTCTGCTTGAAGTCCCAAACTCTATGACAGGCATTTTCAAAGTCTTCTCGTTTTATCAACACAAGCTCATTGACGGCTCACGGAAAAATATGGCCCCATTTTGTTTCTGCGCTTCGGCTCTATTCCTACTGTGGTTGTTTCTTCATCTGAGATGGTCAAATAGTTTCTTAAAACTCATGATTTGATATTTTCCAGTCGACCACCAACATCGGCAGACAAATATTTCTTCTATAACTTCAAAGATATTTCCTTCGCTCCTTATGGAGATCACTAGAGGAAAATGAGAAAAATATGCATGTTAGAACTGTTGACTGCTAAAAGAATCGAGTCCTTCAAGCACGTGCGATAGGAGGAGGTGTCTATAATGATCCACTCCATTTGGGAGGAGAGTGAGCGCGGAAAAATTTCCGTGAATGTGACCAAGGCCATATCGTCTTCCCTGGCGAATATACTTTGGCGAATACTGGTGAGGAAGAAATTTTTCGACAAGGACTTGGGTGCCGATGGCAAAGGATTCACGGATCTGGTGCTAGAGGTGTCCACTGCGGAAGGAAGTTTCAATATCGGAGACTTCAGTCCTTGTTTGGATTGGCTTGATTTGCAAGGTATCAAACGGTCCCTGAAGAAGGCCAACAAAAGATTCGATGCATTCGCTGAGAAAATTACAAACGACCATGTCGATCACCGCATGGTCAGGAAGAGACAATGCCTGATATTAAAGACTTCGTCGATGTACTCCTTGAGGTAGCTGAGACGAATACCACGGATACAAAACTCAAACAGGAAACCATCAAGGAACTTATATTTGTATGTCTTTATGACTTCACCCATTGCCATCCTATTCCGATTCTCAAGCTTGAAAGATTTGAACAGCCTAACATTTTGCTTACTGTCTTTATATTTCTGCAACAATTATTCGCCACCGGAATGGAGACATCGAAAGATGCGTTAGAATGGGCAATGAGTGACTTTCTCATACATCCCCATGCAATTCACAGATTGCAGGAAGAGACGCCAACATGGTAAAGTAAACGAGTCAAATCTGGCAAGCATGGTATACCTCCAGTGTGTGGTGAAAGAGACGCTACGGTTATACCCATCGTTGCCGCTGACCATTCCCCATGCATCTGTAGAAGCTGTCACAGTGGGAGGGTACTATATGCCTAAGAAAACAATGGTGCTTGTTGAGTCAAGGCTGAAAGCTTTGGATTGTTGGTCGAGAGAAACGTATTAAACGGCCCTTGACAGCATGTCAGTCCCGCCAGGAGAATCCCTCTAACGTATGTTTTCTGCAGTGATTCTCCTGACATGCATGGGTTGCCTAATCCTGTCATAGGCTCCAAATATAGCTGAAATAACCATCAAGCCCATGCATTGCCCCATGGCCTTTTGTCTTCTTCAGACACAACGAACCCTAGGCTACCATGATTTGAAAAACCACAAGCCAATTCCGTCCCTTCAGAGTAATTAAAATACTTTTTCCTTTCATTCACATCGAGATTTCCTCCAAAGGTCACTGGAACTGATGCTAAATTAGGGTTTTCAGGTCCTTTCATGTATGTAAGAGAAGAGAGATCAATTAACCCATCTTCCCGAATCTTATGAACACTGATATCTGAGACTGAAAACTGTGAATATAAATGGAAAGATCGATTCGCAGTGGCTGTAGCTTTCCTTAGTAAATATTTCTTCACTCCATAATCTGAGGGATATTCAACTATTGATTTCATTGTTGATTTATCATCCACCGGGAATATCAGTTCCTGAGTAGGTTGTGAAGTCAATCCAGAGATACGGTACTTCCTACGCACATTTACCCTGTGTGTCACTTCTACTTTTACATCTCTAAAGGCCTTTTTAATCTTTATATGATCACCATCAGACAAGGGCCTGTTTACCACATTCTTATTTAAAACTTTTGCTATAAATTCAATGACAGGTAACGGTTCAATGAAATCAGTTGAAGAGATATATATGTTAAGAGACAAGCCCATTTGGGTTGGCCTGATGCTTTGGTAAAACCCACGCCAGGTTTCCAAACCCTCTCGAAGCGGTTGCCTTCTACCCAAGGAAGGAGAGTAAAAGGACCTTCCGACAGGACAATACCTCTGAATTGACAATTCCCTGAGTACAATATCAAGCACCTGGAGAGCTTCCCTAGGAGCATCCTCTTGCCTACCAGTTAAAAACTGCCCTAAATGGTGTAAATATGCTCGCGCTGCAAACTTGATAAAAACCTTGAATTGTTTTTTCTTCGATACTTTTTCTTTGCAACTGTTCACATCCATGATAAACTCCTTGGACTTCATCTGAAAATATGTGCTCTATGCAATGCTAGTTGGGAAATATCGAGGTCGATTAGTCGAGGAAATTTATATGAAGTATTTTCCAAGCAACGCCAAAGTCCAATAATGAATGAAGTGACCAATCTCAAAAACATGCCCCTTCTTGGAACATTTCTCTCTCAATGGTATATGTCTTATTAGAACCAGTCTTGGGCAGCACAGTCAATTTTGATATTTGTTACAACACACGAAACAAAGAAATGAAATATTTTGTCATGCTTTAAAGAAAATAAAAGATAATTAAAAACCTGGAACAATCATTGCCAACATTGTGTGCTCTCTCTTGATCGACATCCAAGTTGGAAGGTTATTGTTTATAACAAAAACAAGTCACACTGAGTACGTAGAATGAAGCTCTCCAAATGGATTGACACCATTAGCTGCCAACGAAAGCCTAACATTACAAGGTTCTTCTTTAAAAATTAGCCACTTTTCTTCGATGTAGTTCAATGCAGAACCATCTGTAGGCATTCGAAGAACACCATCTCGACTTATGTTCATTGCATGGAAATCCATAAACTGTGCTATACTTTGGCACTTGAACAACCGCTGTAAACGTGGAATTATCGGAATATAACAAAGAACTTTATGAGACAACTTATTTGACGCTTTATCGGTTTGATATCTACTTATTTGACATTGTGGGCATTCATTTTCTAATACATATTGTCCATAATATATGATATGATCATCAGGACATGCATCAATAGCCTGATAGTCCATTCCAATTTCTTTCATAATCACAGATATTTCTCGATATGTGCATGGCAAAATATTTGACATCGGTAACAGAACATCACCTAACAATCTACAAAATTCAATAAGTCAATGTAAACAATATTCATCATCAATATATCATCCAATATACTAATTTACAAATTAGAAAACAATAACAATATAGGAAAAAAATGAAACTTTTAAGTATTTGTGAACATGCAGGCATAAATAATTAACAAATTAAATACCTTAGTATCTATGTGAGACATGTGTTTGATAAACCATTCAAAACCTTTAGGTTCACCAACAACAATATAGCAGATAAAATATTTGTTGTTGAGCCTTCATAAAGAGGTTGACGTGACTTCTCGAGTAGAGGATCAACATCATGACTATCATCCT
>ML786727.1:913711-932346 GCA_009831015.1 Picea engelmannii | reverse complement strand
CCAAAGACATGAAATATGGTACTACACATATTATAATATATTATCAAGGAAAAAACAAGCTAAATGAAATTTGGACATTTGAAAAAAAATTTACAAGTTAAATGAGTACATCAATAAAAAATAACATACTAACCTTGCAAGTTAAAAATCCGAGCTATGTAGATCGAGAATTGGATTTGTTCAACCGGTGGGTGACGGAAAAAATAAACAGCTCAAACAAAAGCCAAGAACAATGTCGCAACTATAGCAATTGTGTCACAAAGTCTCTTAAAGTCACGTATACATAGATAAAATAGTCAACTAGCCGTTAACACCGACTAATGAGATAGACAAAATTTGCGTCACTATTGCCACGAAAGTTCGTCTTTATAGCGACGAAAATCCCGACTAGATTTAAATAAGATTTTCGTCGATATTGCGACGAACTTTCGTGGCAATAGTGACGAAAATCCCGCCTTGTTTAAAAAAAATATGAAACTAGTTGAAGCGTGGAAAATTTTCATGGAATAATCTGCCCATATGTAGTAGTGTTCTCTTGTAGCAGTGCTCACACAAAAGAATCAGCAAGAGAATGAATGTCCCATAGTGTTTATGAGCACTGGACTTCAAGGCGTTGAACTGAATTACCCACTAGTGGACATGCAAGATTTTTCTACTCTCAAAACCATTAAATAGTTCAGGCCTTGAATTCTAAAAAATCACACCAAGGTGATCGTCCCTCACCCAGAGGTTAGATCATTCTTTGTGAAGATGGAACTAGGTGAAAGATGACATAACTGAATGAACTCTTTACAAGAATATGACCTCGAGTTTAATCCAGTGACCATCGTTAAGTGTTAAGGCCTATGTAAACTAGAAACAAAGACCATGGATTCCAAGGATCATGAAGAAGGATGGAAACAAGACTCAACACTCTATGCACAATAGTCTCCTTACATCCCATCAATTGAGAATTCATGGTATAATTATCTCAAGTAGTATCTTCAACATGGAATTTCCCCTAATCACCTCAATGCCAAACAAAGAAGGGCATATGACCGGAATATTCACAATATCAGTTGGTTCATGATATCTTGTTTATAAGGAATTATGATAGAGATCTCCTCCGATGTCTCGAGAAACAAGATGCCAAAAAAGTTCTCAAAGAACTGCATGACGAACTAGTTGGAGGTCATTTCTCTAGGGATACTATAGCCCACAAGATCCTAAGATATGGGTATTATTTCCCTATAGTGTTTAAATATGCTCACGCTTATTCCCGCAACTGCGACATCTGATAGAAGTCAACTGGAAGAGAAATCAAAGTAGTTGTTCCACTTCAACCTGTTGTTGTTGAAGAGCCATTCAAGAAGTGGGGACTAGACATAATCAGTGAGATCAATGCTCATTCATCTAAGAAACACAATTATATTCTAACTGGAACTTATTATTTCACCCGTTGGATAGAAGTTGTGTTGTTAACTAAGGTAAATGATGAAGCGGTAATCAATTTTCTAGAACAACACATTATGACCAGGCTTGGAGTACCCACCACTCTTGTATTTGATAATGCCACATATTTTTCATCACTGAAAGTAACTGAGTTTTCTCTAGAGAAAGGAATCATTTTGAAATATGCAACCAAATATTACCCCTAGGGAATGACTTGGCTGAATCCACTAACAAAAACCTAATCTATATCCTTAAGCGACTTGTAGTTGACCAGTAGAGAAATTGGCACAATGCATTACCCAATGCCCTCTTGGATGACCGTGTTACTCCTAAAGCATCCATAGGGACCTCTCCTTCCTTTCTTGTTTATGGGAAGGAAGCCATTATCCCTTCAAATATCTACCTTCCTTCCATTCAACTCACACAACAATCATGCGTGAGAGAATGAGTTGTCATCCAAAATTGTATCAACACTTTGTTAAAACTAGAAGAGACTTGCGCCAAAGATAAAATGAAATTTGAAGCTCACCAATAGACTATTAAACATTGGTTCGATAAAAAGTATGTTGGTGAAAAGGACTTCCAGGTTGGTGACCTAGTTCTCAAGTGAGACAAGCCACACGAAGACAAAGAGAAACATTCAAAGTTTCAAAAATTGTGGCTGGGTCCTTTCATAGTTAAATAAAATATTATCCCAGGTATCTACATATTACAAAATATTGAAGGGGATTTAGACCTCCTCCCTGTCAATGACCATGTTATCGCAGGATATGTTCTTGTGCAAATCCCACCACAAGTAACCTAAACTTTGCGTAACTATGGAAAATCCTACCAATATCACCTTAGTAACAAATCATCTCATTTTAGTGATGGAATAGGTCCACCACAGGGGAGGCTTCGCCGATGACCTCAAGTGATCAAAGTATCAAGTATAGTAACCAAGCCTATCGCCCCCTCTCTTGATCACCTAAAGATTAGTCTAGATCAAGGTAGTAAAAGAATAATAAAGTTGTTTGAGTACTTGACCGAAACAAGAACACTTTACAACATATATGATTATTTCCAAGTCCAAACATGCAATAAATATTCCTTGAAGACACTAGACAAATAAAATCTCTATGGATGTTATAAATTTGCAGCAATGAACAATATTACAATAACAATAAGAGATTTATAACAACAATAAATAATGATAAAAAATGCAACAATTGTCAAGGAAAACTTAGCATATATCCAATTGTTCAATGCAATTTATGAGTATGTTAGACCACCTTTAGATCAATGTATGCAACAAATTAGAGTGTTATCAAGTGGTTGTAGCAAACTTTTGCAACAACAACAAGTTTACTAGAAAGTTAGTGACTGTTAGTGTTAACAAAGTTAGTAGAGAGCTGAAGAGAGTTGAAAGAGAGTGTTTGTTGATCAATTTCACCACAAGAGAGATATGTAACCAGTTCCTTTGAGGGATATGGAATCTTTACAACAGTGAATGCAACACTACTTGAAGTGTTAATAAGTGGAAACCAAGAGATATGGTTTAAACTCTAAGGTGCTAGCAAATTAGGGCCTTAGGATTTAAACCTTAAAGAGAGGGATTGCTATAGTGAAAGAAAGTTTGGGCCCTAACAACCTTTTCTCCCTTCTTGATGCTTCAACTAGATTAAAATCAAATGTCTAGGGCTAAAATCCTAAAGTGATATCAGATTAGGCCTTTAGGAGTCTAACCCTAGCAAGGATTCCTTCACAAAATTTGGACAAAATTAATCTTGTGAGAAGAGGAAGCATGTATGCTCCTCTCTTAGGGTTTCACCAAGCAAGACATCTAGCATGAAAAAGAGAAATTACCATGAAAAATTGACAACATAAAGAAAAAATTGCAGAACTTTCACTTACTTCACCAAGATAGCATGAGATAAAACCCTAATTGTAGAAATTCCATCCAAAAATTAGAAAAAGCATCCACAATTTGACCCTCCATGCAAAGTGCATAAGGAAGAAGAGGAAGCTATCCCAAAGAGGGAATTTTTTTTAGACTTGTTCACACAAATGGTGAGGAATGAATCATGATAAAATTAAATTGTAAGTTCCTATATTTATATGATTCCTTCTTAACCAATTTGTCCACATAAAATTGTCAACAACAAATTAGAAGAGGGTCGACCCCTTTATTTTCCTCTACAAAATTCCAAAAATGAAATATACGTGAAATAAAACCCTAGAAGGGTGATGTAGGGATGAAAAGTGAGACATCAAGCCTTAAAGAGGAGAACTTTGGGCCTCCAAAGGCCATGTGTCATGATCTCATGTGAAATTTTTTTATGCCACGTGTCTTCTCCTCTTAAACCACCTCCAAAACTACATCATCCATGAAACCCTAGCCTCCAAGATGACGTCAAGGGATAAAGGGTGGCCTCCTAGGCCTCCAGAGGCCACGTCCAAGTGACTTTACATGTGGTTCATCATCCTAAGCCTTCCTCATGAGGATATACATCCCTAAAAGGTGCAATGCTCATCATCGACGGTCTCCCACATGTGGGGTATGACATCCATCCTATGGGCTTTCAAGCCCCTATGAAGGTCCAATTGGCATAGTTTCTTCATGAATATATTTCACCAAGCAAGGTCCTGCAAAGACAAACAAGTACACCCTCCAAGGGTCCAAAATTCATATGAATCATGCCAAGTAAGACACATTTATTAAAAGAACCACCCAAACAAGTGCATTGAATCCCCCTTTTTCAAATTAAACAAATGCTCAAATACCTTATAAAATTTTCCAAAATTGGGTATGGGAGGGGTGTCATGGTGCCCTATTGGGTAGGTCAATCCCCAAGTCAAGGCATGTTTACCAAGAAGACCCTATCTAGATCATGTAATGAGTATGGGGTGGATCAGGGAAATACTCTTAGGCATGGAGTTCTTGACATACCAAGGGTTCATATTGTCTCATTTATTGGTGCCTTTGTTGAGGGTTTGTTGCATCTCTTCTTTTCCAATGCAACAATTTTCCAAGCCCTTTATATGCCTTTTTTTTTTTTATAAATCTGAACATTGAGTGCTATGTGCAATGGAAATAAATGAGCACCGCTATGCCACTTGAATTTAGAGAACATTGGGTGCTATGTGCACTGGAAATAAAATAACACTGCAATGCACTGCCTCTTCAAGCGAGACACTTGTTTATATATATATATATATTAAAGTCCTTTATTTTTTAAGAGAAGAATTTCATGGCTCTTAGGACCTTAGGGTAAGAATCTAGAAGGATGGACTATGGATTTATATTTTTATAGTGCTAGCTACAACACCCCTGGGCCTTTATTGGCCCTTGGTTATGGATTAAGAAAGAAATCAAATAAAAAGGAAAATAAAAGATGAAGTGCGAACTGTGTGGAAGACACATTGACTGAGACTGGGTCGAAGTGGTTAAAGAACCAGAAAAGAAGGAGCGTATCAAGGAAAAGCTAGCCATTGAATGAGAAGATCGAGGATGACATATCATCAAGGAAGATGGATCGTTGACAACTTAGCAAGCCGAAGAAGATGTCAACGAGTGCCTTGGAGCACTTCACGAGAAATAAGGAAAGACAGGCTGATGAAGCCTGAAAAACATGGGTCAAAGAGGACCTAGTGTTTTAGACACCTAGGGTTTTGGATCTAGGGTTTTGACACCTAGAATTTTTCATGTAATGTATAAATAAAGGTCTAGAGGACCTGGGATGCAGTTCGTCAGAGTTGTTAGTTTAGAGTTGGTTGTTCATCATTGGTGGTTATTGTTGTTCATTGTGTATTGTGTGAGAGAGAAGTGTTGTGTGTGAAATCCTTATGGTATTGTAAGATCTTCAGCTGGGTGCTAAGATCAACCTTGCAACTGGGTGCGCAAGGAGGGGAGAGAAGAAGAGAAGGAGAGAGAGATCTGCAAGCTAAGAGTGCATATAGAACTGTATGTTTTCATATAATATCAAGAAACACGGTTCTATGGATGTAGCCCCGGGGAGAGGGTGAACCACGTATATTTTGTGTCTTTGTGGTTGATGCTTTGTCCTTTGATCTTCTGTTATTCTATTATTGCATTATTATGTTAGATCTGGAATATAACTGTTCGAAGTAGGTTTATGCTTGGTAAGAATAACTAGGTTGCAGTGTGTTGTTTCCTTGGATCCACTTGCATTTCCTCTGGTTGTAGACACCTGTGTCCTGCAACCCCCTATTGCTACTTCAAGTGAGACTGCATCTACTTCGCAGGTGTTTCCAAAAGGGCCAGTAGTTAGGACTTATTGGTGCACTGTTAGAGTTGAACCCTAGGTCTGCCCCTGTGCCAACAAATGGTTCTGTTGTCGGGACCAGGATCTTCTTAAGGGAATGTCAAGGTGGTTTCCATCGAAGACAAAGATTATGAAGTGGATAGAAGAACAAGAAAAGGACTTTGATGAAGCCCAGAACAATAACCCTAAGTTGAGTACAAAATTTTGGTTGGGAAAGTATATCTTTACCGATATACACGAGATTTTCTTTCGAAGAATTCATAAGGAGCTATACAAGTGGTTAGCTAGATTAGCAGATACCCAGTTTGAGATCAGATCTAGATCACCTGTGGTTTGGACGTCGGTTTTGATCAAGAAGGTAAAGAGAGTTTATAATGCCGTGTAAAGATCAGTAGATCTCTAGTTCAATAGTACTATTGGAGGTTACATCACCGAGTTTTCTATTGACAGAGTAGAGTCATATAGCCAAGCAAAGAGATATTTCTTTAAGGGACCTAGAGGAAAATTTTTACACTTTTTGCAGTTGAAGATCAAGATGCTATTGCATGAGAATAACATATTGAAGATACATTAGTTGGTTATATCAAAAGGCTAATGTTCAAGAACTCAGATAGTGACAACAACACAGAGGTTGGACCTACGCGCAGTGGGAGGACCTTCAGAGAAGTCCCTCTGGTGAACCTGTTTGAGCAGAGCCACAAGCCACTAGCACATGACAAAGGGTTCTACAGTGGAGAAGAAGAATATTTGTTGAACGAGAAACACTTAGAGTCCACTAGGGCAGAGGAAGAACATGCTGAAGAACCTCGCCGAGAAGAATCAATAACTTCAGGGACTGCGCTGACTGTCAAAGTAAGTACTATTCAAAGTAAGTACTATTACTCTTCCTGTTGTTTTAGTAGGATTAAGTAACAAGAGTAGTCATAGTTACTAGAGAACTTAGAGCACTGTTACTAGCAGTTTAGTACATACTCAGTCAAGAAACCTAGGAAGATCTATGGCAGATGAGATGAGTCTACCTATCTTTAAGGGAGATGGATCTGAAGATCTTGATCAACACTGGTTTTTATGTGAAGCTGTATGGAGTATTAAGAATTTCACCAACAAAGAAATTAAGAGGGCTCAGTTTAGTACTACCCTAAGAGACCGCAGACTAAGATGGTACATGAAATTTTTCCAAGGAATTGCACATCCTAAACCGCTGAACAAATCAAGAATGCATTGAGTGCAGAATTGAAGAAACCCAAGTCAGAGTCACAGTGCATTATAGAACTGAAAGAAATCAAGCAGAAAGTAGCTGAACCTGTTTGGAAGTTTGATCAGAGGTTTACGACCTTGATAGACCGATTGATTTTTTAGATTCTAGATGAGAAGAACAAGGAATGGTTCATTTATGCACATCATAAGGCCATGATAAGGAGCATTGTCCCCTATTTCATGAATACTTGGCTTCTGTAGCTCTGAGCCCTTTGAAGCAGGTTACTCTACCTTGGTATGAGGTATGTAGAAATAGACATCACCTCGGTGAATGTTACTACATGAAAAAATATGTCCAAACACCTACAAACCTCTATTGCACATTATGTAAATCTGTGGGGCACGATGAGAAAGATTGTAGGGCTTATGATCTCTTGCATGAAAGATCAAGAGACACATATAGGATACAAGGATAAGTACAACAGGAAGGAAATACTATGCAGTATAACTCTCTAGGAAGAGGAAACTTCAATCCTCGTGGTGGATTCAGAGGAAGAGGACAAGGTGGAGGCATGGGTCGAGGTTGAGCTCAGATCATTTGTTATAACTGCGCACAGCCAGGAAACTTGGCAAGGGTCTGTCAAAACCCTTGTACCACTTTCATTTACTGCAATTCATTTGAACATGTCATAGAATATTGTCTCGCGTTGTTAGCCAAGATTTAGGAGAGATGAGGAGGAAACCAACAAGTATAATTAATCTCAGTAGAACCTCATGGTGTGGATCCTAGAGTCACTGTTATCACTAGAGGAGGCGCTGCTACAGGCGAAGACAGAGTGACTCTAACAAAGACCACAGAAGAATCAAGGGTCAAAAGAGCTACAAAGAAGACACAAGAGTTTGATCCAAGAAAAGAGAAACAAACATTTGAAGAGGCAAGAAAATAATTTGGAGGAGATCAGGATTCTTCTTCAAAGGCACAACCAGAAGTGAGAGAATGTGGGATGCCTCTAACATTTGATCAGTCTGCTTCACTTGGAGAAGGAAAAGAGGTAAGAGAGCTCATGGAATTCTTATGTATATGAATTAACTTGATTAAGGATGAAAGAGATGTACAAGAACTACAAAATTTGATCAGACAATATGAGATAGGCAGGATAGACCCCCTGCTAAATAGAGAAATACATCAAGTATCCAAAAAGAGAAGGAAAAATAAGGAACTACACCTTAATGCTGATATTGGAGATTATGATATAGATTATGTGGTCCTCGACTTAGGGTCAGAAGTCAATGTTATGAAGAAGCAGACCTGGGCATTGATGGGAAAACCTAAGTTGATTTACTCCCCTATCAGGCTTAGGATGGATAATCAATAGGTAGTAAGCCCCTTTGGGAGACTAGAGCATGTCCCTGTGGACATCGACGAGGTAAGGACATTTGTGGATTTCGAGGTGATTGAGATAGTCGATGATATTTGTCCTTATCCCGCGCTGTTAGGAATTGATTGGGATTTCAATAATTCTACAGTGGTTGACTTAAAGAAAAGAAGAATGACATTTGAAGGTGATGGCCTTAGGGTCATCACACCTCTGGATCCTAATGAAGGTAGCAGATACACATAACCCATCAGAGAAGAAGATCACGCATATGAGCAAGGGAATATTTACAAATTGACAACAAGACAAAAGGATTACATTAATCCTACAACAGATGGGAATTTAAGCCGAGGAAGTGACAACGCATGTTCATCAGATTCAGAAGAAGCACTAGAGAAGTGGTAGAACAAAATGTATGAATTTTCTGCATGGAAATGTGCTAGATTGATCAGGGAAGTTCACTGGATCGGAACAAAAGTAAGTAATCTACCCACCTTTGATGGTTTAAATCATCTAGAAGCTTTCTTG
The DNA here is from genome assembly GCA_009831015.1 of Picea engelmannii. Lineage (NCBI taxonomy): Eukaryota > Viridiplantae > Streptophyta > Pinopsida > Pinales > Pinaceae > Picea > Picea engelmannii. The sequence goes on along the minus strand of ML786727.1, from coordinate 923,549 downwards.
TTGGAATTTTAAGAAATTGTACCAGTATAGAAAAGTTCGTTGGCACTGGATGAAGCCCTGAAAGAAACTCCAACATGATGGTGGGGAACACACAAAAAGAGCATCGCGGACTGGATGCAATGTCGCACTTTGATGGCAGTGTACTTTTCAGAACAAGTAGAAGGGTGAAAAGTTCGATACACAGGTCAAAGCTACCCGAAGGACCATGTGCGAAGTTGTGAGGAGGCCTGGAACAACATCCCTCAGGAACAATGGGCGCATAAATTCATCAACACTTTGGATACACCACCTATTAATTGGTATCTGCAAGCATAACTGCGCGTCACCACTGCAGATTGGCAAGGTATGACTCAGAACTTTGTAGCTACATTTTCATTTGAAAGTCAGTGCCCTACAATAGATCAAGCATTACAAGTTGTAAGACAACATATCTTTGAGGAGGTACCTACCCACCCCGTTGAGCAAGAAGAGGATGAATGGACTGAACCTCTTCAGAAATTGCAAGGGTTTTACAATATCAATGCTGATGAAGATGATGATCCTAGGAATGTGAACATCACAGAAACAGAAGGACAAAGATACATAGAAGGACCAAGAGTCGAACTACATTTTATTGGACAACCAATTAAAATAAAAAAAGTTAACATTGGAACATAGCAAGCACCTAAGATCACAAACGTTGGAGATTATTGGGATGATGCCACTATTGACAAGATCAAAAAATCACTACATTAATATCAGGACTTGTTTCCAACCAAGTTCACTGATATGAAGGGAATTAAAGGGCGCATGGGAGAGATGAAGATCCCATTGAAACCAGATGCAAGGCCAGTCAAGAAGAGACCCTACAGATTGAATCCCAAATATAAGGAGAAAGTCAAGATTGAGCTAGAAAAAATGTTGGAAGAAGGAATCATAGAACCTGTTGAAGAGTCAGAATGGATTATCCCTATGGTGGTTCAAGATAAGAAAAAATGAGAGATCAAAATCTGTGTAGACTTGAGGAAACTGAATGATGCTTGTTTACATGACCCATTCCCTACACTGTTTACTGATGAAGTGTTAGATAATGTGGGAGGACAGGAAGTTTACTCCTTCATAGATGGATTTTCGGATTATCACCAGATCAGGATTGCCAAAGAAGATCGCCATAAGACCACATTTGCAAGAGAATGGGGTTCCCACTAGTACACAGTGATGCCTTTTGGATTGAAGAATGCACCAACTATCTTTTCTAGGATGGTGGTCGAAGCATTCAAGGAGTTTCTACATAAATTCTTGGAAGCATATTTTGATGATTGGACTGTTTTTAGCTTATTTCAAAATCATATTGAATGTTTAAGACTAATGTTGGATAACTGAAGGCAATGTCAGATTTCCCTGAACCTAAAGAAGTGCATCTTCTTTTCACCCTTTGGAGTGTTGCTAGGCCATATTGTGTGTAAGCAAGGATTGCTGGTAGATCCATCTAAGATTTCCATTATTGTTGATGTACCCCATCCTACTTCAGTTAGACAGTTGCACATTGCGTTGGGACATACAAGATACTAAAGGAAGTTCATTAAGGGATACACACAGATTACAACACCCATGGAGAAGCTTTTGAAGAAATATTGTCAGTTTTAATGGACAAAAGAATGCCAACAAAGCTTCGACACACTGAAACAGAAAATGGTCACTGCGCCCATTCTGGTTTTCCCAGATTGGAGTAAAGAATTTCATGTGCATGTTGATGCATCCTCTATTGCATTAGGACCAGTGCTAGCAGAACTAGGAGCATGAGATATTGATCATCTGTTAGCCTTTGCTAGTAGGAAGCTTTCAACAGTTGAGATAAATTACACTACAACTGAAAGAGAAGGTTTAGCCATGGTGTATGCACTACAAATGTTTTGTCACTACTTGTCGGGATGACACTTTAAATGTTCACTGATCAGTCGTCATTGAAATACCTGGTCAACAAGCCAGTGTTGGGGGGAAGAATATGTAGATGGCTACTGCTATTCCAGGAATATGATTTTGAGATCGTGGTGAAGCCAGGCAGAATGAACAAAGGACCTGAGCACTTATCCAGGTTAGAACACAAAGAGGAACCTACTAGCTTGGAGAATACACTTCTAGATGCCTAGTTGCTAGCCATCAAAAAGGTCGATGATCACTTCACCGAGATAGTCTAGTTCCTATCAAAAACACCTCACGAATATACAATTATCCAGAAGAAACAACTGGTAGTTCACATTGTGGATTTTTCACTTATAGCTAGACAACTATACAAAATGGGACCTGATGAGATCTTGAGGAGATGTGTTATGGAGGCAGAAAGACCGCTGATTTTGGTAGAAGCACATGAGGGCATCGCAGGAGGACACTATGTAGGGAAAGAAACAAAACAAAAGGTTCTTAGAGCTAGCTTCTGTTGGCCCACTTTACACAAAGACGCTAAAGAATACTACAGAGCTTGCGATGTATGCCAAAGAGTTGGGAAACCTTCCCGAAGGGATGAGATGCCTTTAGCACCTCAACTAACCTTACGAGATTTTGTGAAATGGGCCATTGATTTTGTGGGACCTATCAACCCACCAGGAAAGCGCACATGAGCTAGATACATCATCACTGTGACAGAGTATTTGACAAGATGGGCAGAAGAAAGAGTAGTCAAGCACTGTGGCTACAACTGCGTGGTTCATATTTGATGATATCATAACCAAGTTTGGATGTCTGAAGATCTTGATGAGTGATCAAGGTACACATTTTATTAATAAGACTATTGAATCCTTGACTTAGGAATTTGAAGTTCATCATTAGAAGAGCACCCCATACCACCCATAGGCGAATGGCACGATCGAAGCATTCAATAAGATCTTGGAGACAACGCTGACGAAGACTTGCAATATAAACAAGGATGATTGGGATTTGAGAGTACATGCAGTATTATGGGCCTATAGAACCACTTGTAAGAAGATGACAATGCAGACTCCCTTTAAGTTGGTATATGGTCTAGAAGCAACTGTACCTATGGAATAATTGGTTCGTAGTCTAAGAATTGCATACTTTATAGATATGGATGACACTCACGTTGTTCAAGAGAGGCTAGCACAGTTGGTCGAATTGGAGGAAGACATGTTTATTACAGGATTTCATTAGAAGGTACAGAAGGAATGAGAGAAGGTTTACCATGACAGACACATCAAGAAGAAAGCCTTTAAGCAAGGAGATCTGGCATTGGTGTATGAAAACAAGTTCATGAAGCATCTAGGGAAGTTTAGGACACATTGGCTTGGGCCATATGAGGTTGCCTATGTCACGGAAGGAGGAGTTGCGCAATTGAAGACTTTGAAGGGAGAACAGAAGGAAGGTTTGGTGAATGGGAGCCGGTTGAAATTTTTCTATGACAACCAGCTGCCTTGCAGCTCCCAGTAAAAGCAAAAGGAGAAGGGTCTAGGTACCAGGTGCATTTGAAACTGGGTACCAGACACAGAAAAGACAATCTGCACATAGTGGGGAAGGATATAGCAGAAAGCACAGGCTGTGCTACACAGTCTGAAGTCGAAGTAAAATATAAGGTTCATACCTGAAGTGCCCCAGGATGAGTCACAGGTGAGTGTTGGGGTCATGTTGTCCCTTGGTTATGGATTAAGAAAGAAAGTGAAGAAAAATGAAAAGAAAAGACGAAGTGTGAACTGCGTGGAAGACACATTGACTGAGATTGGGTCGAAGTGGTTAAAGAAGAAGAAAAGAAGGAGCAAAGCAAGGGAAATTTAGCTGTTTACTAAGAATATCAAGGATGACAGATCATCAAGGAAGATGGATCGAGGACAACTCAGCAAGTGGAAGAACATGTCAACGAGTGCCTTGGAGAACTTCGCGGGAAAGAAGGAAAGACAGGCTAGCGAAGCCCAAAAAACGTGGGTCAAAGAGGACCTAGGGTTTTAGACACCTAGGGTTTTGGATCTAGCGTTTTGACACCTAGAATTTGTCATGTAATGTATAAATAAAGTTCTAGAGGACCTGGGATGGGGTTCGTCAAAGTTTTTAGTTCAGAGTTGGTTGTTCGTCGTTGGTTGTTGTTGTTATTCATTGTGTATTGTGCGAGAGAGAAGTGTTGTGTGTGAGAGCCTTCTGGTATTATAAGATCTTCAGCTGGGTGTGAAGATCAACCCTGCAACTGGGTGCGTAGGGAGGGAAGAGAAGAAGAGAAGGAGAGAGAGATCTACAAGCTAAGAGCTCATATAGAACTATATTATTTCATATAATATCAAGAAAAATAGTTCTGTGGATGTAGCCCTAGGGAGAGGGTGAAACACATATATTTTGTGTCTCTGTGGTTGATGTTGTGTCCTTTTATCTTCTGTTATTATGTTATTGCATTATTATGTTAAATATGGAATATAACTGTGTGAAGTATTTTTACGCTTGGTAAGAATAACTAGGTTGTAGTGTGTTGTTTCCTCGGATCCACTTGCATTTCCTTTGGTTGTAGACACCTGTGTCCTGCAACCCCCTATTGCTACTTTGGGTGAGACTACATCTGCTTCGTAGGTGTTGCCGAAAGGGCCAATAGTTAGGGCTTGTTGGTGCGTTGTTAGAGTTGAACCCTGGGCTTGCCCCTGTGCCAACAGCCTTCAACCCCTTCTTCATATGAAATGAGGTATAAACCCTTCTTGGGGTCAACGAACCTGAAAACCCGAAAGATGAGGAAATTGAGGGGAGGAAGTGTGGAGAGTGGTAAGTATGAGTGGGAATGGTACGATGACCCTTCAAGGAATCCCCTCAGTATCAACCCTTTTCCTGAGGGTGACCAACTTACTAGGATACCATAACAACCACCAAGGTGAAATTAGGCAAAATATATAATTTCCAAGAAAACGTTCCATAATCAAGAAATAACTCTTTTCACATGCTCAAATTCCTCAAATTTTAAAGTGGCACTTACCATGAGAATAGACTTATTACCTCATGAAGAAAGACCTGCAATCTTCTGGGGGGCGAAATCAGTGTAGTGGGCGTTCCTCTACTATTGCTGATGAGTGGTGATGTAATCATGATAAGGAGGGGTTCTATCTACTTAATGTGGGCTCTGACTCTTGAGAATCCATGTATTCTACCCGTGGGCTTTGATACATAATCTCCTTAGTTACCCCTAGGCATGGGGGGTAACATTTGTCTCCAACATGGAACATGTGCTCACCATAGAGCGCACGAGAACCTCAACATCTATGGTTGTCCAAGACCTACAATCCTGGACCCACTTCAACCAAAAAAACATTTTAGAAGAATATGTCAGTGGATATTATCCATTGAATGTCAGTGATAATCCAAAACCATAGTGAAAATAAATTTTTTGTTAACTATGATAAGATAAAGAAAAAATTTTCAATGATAGAATGTGAAATAAAACTTCCTAGCAAGTATCCATCATGTGTAAAAATAAAAAAAACATAACATGTATATGCAAAAATATGCAACTATACTAACATGATATGCATGATGCAACATATATACAATGAAATCCAAAGTGAAAATGCCTACCCTAATCTATGATACCTCAAGAAGTCAAGTCTCTTCTCCATGATGGGGCTTGATAAGGGACCCACTAACTAGTAGTGGACGCCTTCTCTCCTGTAACTTGGATAGGTACTAGGAGTCATTGGCAAACTTCTTCAAAATATTGTAGGGACCCAACCAAAAATTCTCAAACTCTTTTCGTGTGTTGGGTTGGCCCTTATTGTATCCCACTCTAAAACCAAATCCCCTTGTTTGTAATCTCTCCTTTTAATGTCAATTTCTTGTATTACCCTAGTATATTGTCTCAAGGGAGGGGGGTGAGATTCTATCGTAAGAAAATAATCTTGGATCAGTCTTGTTGATGACCATTTTGGTCATTAGTTTCTAGCCGGTAAAGCATTTCCATGCCCCCCCCCATAAATCAAATTGCTTGCATAAAGTCTCTCCCACTCTCATTAAAATTGACACATTACCCTCAGTGAAATTATTGTGACTCTTGAACTATCACACATATGGCTTATTTTTCTTACTCTTTACATTCTTAACTCTTGTCATATTCTACACTTATGATTGACACACTGACACAATATGTTTGGGCCTTTTTATTTTACCCCTTGTTGATATATACCACACCTTATCTACTTTTTTTTCCATGAAAAAAATTATCTCGATTTTATATAAAGTATAAGATCATTTACATAGCAATTTCAATGCCGAAACAGTGATGGTGCTGAGAACAATGGTCGACGCACCATAACAGTGAAGATAAAAGCCAATACAAAAAACTCAGATCAGTTCTGCTACAATGCAAGTCTTCGATCACAGCTACATGTGCAAAAACAAATGACTCAGTCAATACAAACAACTAAGCGTTGGACACCAGTCAATCGGTCAGTAGATGTCACAGTCGATACTATCATCGAAGGGAAGGACACCAGTCAACCGGTCAGTAGATGTTTAGAAAGGAGACAGAACTCTCGATCCCTCTATCACAGTGGAAGATCGAGAGTCTCCCTGCCTCTTCATTTAACGATCTCTTTGAGAGAGTGTCCGCCTCACAATTGTAAGCTCTGGGAATGTGCTGGAAGCTGATGTTTGTGAAACCTTTGGAGAGATCCCAAGTCTTTTGTTTCCAGCAATCGACGTGGACTGCATGGAGCTTGGCCTTTTGAGTAATCCAGTCAATGATGACTCTCGAGTCGCCTCTGACGAGCAAATGATCAATTGACCACAAAGAAGCAAGCCAGAGGGAGGCCCAAAGCCCCATGAGCTCCGCTTTTGTGTTAGTTCCCGGACCACAGTTGAGGAACCACTTAGTGATTCTCGAAGGATGAGCTTTGAAAAATCCTCCAGCTCCACAGCAGAGGCCATTTGAAAGGGCCGCTCCATCGAAACATGCCAGGGTGTGCCCATCTGGCAAACTAAGGTCAATCGCTTTGGAGAGAGAGGGCCTTACAGAAGATGGCTGCCAGCTGTAGGTGGCCAGGACTCTGTGCAAGATAACCAACGAAGAGGGGGGCCGATCCTCAAACAATGCTTTATTACGCTCGATCCAGAGGTGCCAGCATACATGGACAACCAAACAATTCAGCGAAGATTTATTCAAGTGCCACGATTTGAAGCAATCAGAGATTGATTCACCATTCCAGGAGAAAGGAAGCTTAAAAAAATTAAATGTTCTGTGCCAAACATCCGTCGAGAACTCACAGTGAATTAAAAGGTGTGGTATATCTTCATGTGCGTGGCGGCAGAGAGGGAAGATTCCGGGACCTTCCCAGCCCCTCCGGCGAAGCGAATCCCATGATAGGATCTTTCCTTTTCCGGCAAGCCAAATGAAAAGCTTTAATTTTAGGGGAAGCTTCCAATTCCATAGCTGAAAGAACCAAGAGAAATCAGAATCGTGGTCCTGCTTTTTTTCCAGTGCTATATAAAGATTCTTTACGGAAATGATGCCTGAAGCATCCCCTCCAGCCCACATCAGGGCATCCGGCTCCGCTACAAGGGATATACCAGCACTGTTAAGAGCAGCAATGTAACTGCTCCATTCCTTTGCCTCCCCCCCGCTAAGAGACAGCTCGGTACACCCCCTCCATTTATCCGGGAGAAAGGGGGATTCGCTTGGAATTCCAACCTGTGCGAGGTGGAACAAATTTGATGAGTCGAGATTTGTACACAACGCTGGAGAGAGAATCGAGTAGTCCTCCATGCCAATAATTTTATCCCTTCCTATTTTAATCTCTGTGCATGGGCCCGGCTTCCAACGGAGCCAATGGAGAATAACAGGTGCAGAGGCAACCAGGCCCTTCCAGAACGTAGATGCCCTCTTTAGCTGTAAGGTCGGCGATCAGATCCAATCGCTGAGTATCAAGGATCCAAGGTACTTATCAACTACAATTCGGTGCCAGATGCTGTCGATAGTAACATCTCTCCAAAAGGAACTAGCCAGGAGGGCTGTATTGAAAGTAAAAATGCTTTTTAGACCCCAGCCGCCTGCCTTTTTTGGCGTTGTCAATGTGTCCCAACTGCAGAGATGATAGCTGTGTTTGGTCCCAAGACCATTCCACATAAAATTGGAAGAGAGTCTCCGGAGAGTGTTTATGGTCTTTTTTGGGATTCTCTCCAAGGTCATCCAGAAAACCGCCAGGCCTTCCAACACAGCTTTTACCAGGGTTAGGCGACCACCAATCGAAAGTCAAATATTGCACCAGCCACCTATTTTTCTTTGGAAAAGTTTGACAAGCCAAAGCCACTCATCGGGCGAGGATGCTCCCATATTGAGCTGGTACCCAAGGTACTTGAACCCTTCTCTTAGGTCAATAAAAGTGTATGGAAAGGAAAATTTGAAACAAAGAAGTTCGGGCTCCGATAGTCCCCATAAGTGCACTGTGGATTTTGAGTGATTTATGGAGTGTCCCGAGACTGAGCAGAAATGTAAAAGCACCTCCTGGATAACAGTCCACTCCGCCAGGTCAGCGTTCGTCATGAGGAGGACATCGTCCACGAACATAAGGTGAAACATCTTAATGAACTTTGAAACTTTAATATCGGAGATTTTTTGTTCAGTGAAGCTTTTTTTGAGAAGGAGGCTGAGGCCTTCCGTGATCAAAATAAAGAGATAGGGGGAGAGAGGGCATCCCTGACGGAGGCCCCTCTCAAATTTGAAAAAGCTTGTGGCCTCACCATTGATTATAACTATAGCATTGGCACTAGTGACACATGCTAGAATCCAATTTGAAAACTTGTCTCCAAAACCAACAGCAAAAAGCACAAGTCTCAGAAACTCCCAATCAATGCTGTCAAAAGCATTTTTGAGGTCAAGTTTCATGATCAGCGCTTTTAAATTTTTCTGCTTGATACTGTGGATGCACTCATGGGCTGCTCCGATAGCATCCTGGATTCTTCTGCCCTTTAAGAATCCGAGTTGTTCCGCCGATAGACTCCTTTCAAGAAAGGGCTTGATCCGGTTAGAGATGACTTTTGAGATTAACTTATAGATGAGGTTGCAGAGGGAGATCGGTCGGAAATCAAAGAAAGAGAGCGGGAAGTCCTTTTTTGGGATCAGGACCAGGAACGTAGCATTAAGGCTCCCAAAGATTTTACCCTTTAAACGAGAGTCTTCCACCATCTGAAGTAATTCCTCGCCTACAAGATCAAAAAAGAAAATGAAAAATTCAGTAGTCCAGCCATCCGGCCCAGGACTTCTCTCCTTTTTAAAATGAAATAAGATATCTTTGATCTCTGAGAGTGTAACTGGATTATAAAGCTCAGTAGCAGCTTCAGCAGAAATAAAATGAGGAAAGAGATCGGCTGTTGTGGCCTTTTCAAGGAGATTTTGGTTGCTGGAAGCTTTGAATTGTTGTTTGTAGTGAGTGACTGTCTCCGCCTTTATCGCTTCTTGCCCTCGAATGGTCCCCTTTCCATTGCTTTCGATGGACTATATAGATTTTTTACTCCTGTTAAAACTTACCAGCTTATGAAAATACTTGGTATTTGAGTCTACTTTATTATCTACTTTATGAAAATACCTTATCTACTTTATTATCTACTTTATAAAGGAGAGAATGAATAAATGTTTTAAGGATTAGTTATGTACATGACATATTATACCCAATATATCTCTTTTCTTAGATTTAGTCCATATCTCTCCCTTCCATATTCTAAATAAATTCCCATATTCATTCCATTTAAGGAAATGAAAAGTTAAGCTATGTTGTATAGCATATACAGATCCCATTACTATGATTTTTTTTGAAATTATGGCTTTTGTTTAATACCATGTCTTTTGGTTTTAACATTATTCCATGCCAAAAAGGAAAATGTATACTAAATTATA
>ML786727.1:888007-913649 GCA_009831015.1 Picea engelmannii | reverse complement strand
ATAATAAGGTCATATGTGTACAAATGTTTTCTTTATATAATAACGACATATATACCTAACATAAGTTTAGGGTTAGTGTTTATGTATCTTATTAGTCCCCACTAAAGCAGGGAATATAGCACTTTCTCTGTCGTCCATATGTACACACCCGATCACATCAACCACAATGTTTAGCCTCGGGTTTTGTTTTTCATGCTTAAATAATGGAAATTCTTGTACTTTGTTTTGCAAAATGTACAGGCCTGATCACGTCAACCACAATATTTAGTCTTGGGTTTTGTTTGCATGCTTAAATAATGGATGATCTCTCGTACATTAATAATTATATGATATATCAAGAGGCTATCTTGTCACTAATGCCAACCTACCCATTATTTATAATTACAATATGTTGAGGATAGCAAATAATTTATGCGGAAGAGGGAAATGTTATTAATATTTCTCTTAATTTATATGTGGAAGAGGGAAATGTTTAAGATAGCAAAGAATTTATGCAGAAGAGGGAAATGTTGCAATATATTAATTGCAGCTATTACCCTTGTTGTTATAAACATGAGTTTCCTCCCTATCTTATATATACCATAACTTATCATTTATCAATATAGAAATCAACTTCAATATTTTATTCATGGAGATTTCTTCCTTCATTTAATTGAATTAGTAAGTGCTAGCTTCCAACCATTAGGTGTGCAAGTATCCCCACCATTATTGTCATTGTTATATTATTTTCAATTTATGCAAGTGTGATCCCTTTTGGGTACTAGGGATGTAACAAGTGGTATCAAAGCTTCAATCAAGTTTTGTTGGTGTTTTTTTGTTAGGTCTTAAAAATTAAAAGAGAGAAGAAAATGACAATCAATTACTATCATTTCATCGATCAGGGTTGAGTTTAAAGAGCAATTCCATATCTTTATCAATGAAAAGAGAGAGAGATTATAACTACAATTGAAGGGAAAAGGGTATGTGGATTCCATAAACCTAGAATATTATGGAATCCACATACCCTTTTCCATAGAATATACTAACTAGATCCAAAAACCAAAGACATGAAATCTGGTACTACACATATTATAATATATTATCAAGGAAAAAACAAGCTAAATGAAATTTGGACATTTAAAAAAAATTTACAAGTTAAATGAGTACATCAATAAAAAATAACATACTAACCTTGCAAGTTCAAAATCCGAGCTATGTAGATCGAGAATTTGATTTGTTCAACCGGTGGGTGACGGGAAAAATAAACAGCTTAAACAAAAGCCAAGAACAATGTCGCAACTATAGCAATTGTGTTGCAAAGTCTCTTAAAGTCACGTATATATAGATAAAATAGTCAACTAGCCGTTAACACTGACCAATGAGATAGGAAAAATTTGCGTCGCTATTGCCACAAAAGTTCGTCTCTATAGCGACGAAAATCCCAACTAGGTTTAAAAAAGATTTTTGTCGATATTGCGATGAACTTTCGTGGCAATAGCGACGAAAATCCCACCCTGTTTAAAAAAAATATGAAACTAGTTGAAGCGTGGAAAAATTTCGTGGAATAATACACCCATATGTAGTAGTGTTCTCTTGTAGTTGTGCTCACACAAAAGAATCAGCAAGAGAATGAATGTCCCATAGTGTTTATGAGCACTAGACTTCAAGGTGTTGAACTGAATTACCCACTAGTGGACACGCAAGATTTTTCTACTCACAAAACCATTAAATAATTCAGGCCTTGCATTCTAAAAAATCATACCAAGGTGATCATCCCTCACCCAGAGGTTAGATCATTCTTTGTGAAGATGGAACTAGGTGAAAGATGACATAACTGAATGAACTCTTTACAAGAATATGACCTCAAGTTTAATCCAGTGACTATCGTTAAGTGTTAAGGCCTATGTAAACTAGAAACAAAGACCATGGATTCCAAGGATCATGAAGAAGGATGGAAACAAGACTCAACACTCTATGCACAACAGTCTCCTTACATCCCATCAATTGAGAATTCGTGGTATAATGATCTCAAGCAGTATCTTCAACATGGAATTGCCCCTAATCACCTCAATGCCAAACAAAGAAGGGCATACGACTGGAATCTTCATAATATTAGTTGGTTCACGATATCTTGTTTATAAGGAATTATGATAGAGATCTCCTCTGATGTCTCAAGAAACAAGATGCCGAAAAAGTTCTCAAAGAACTACATGACGAACTAGTTGGAGGTCATTTCTCTAGGGATACCATAGCCCACAAGATTCTAAGATATGGGTATTATTTCCCTATAGTGTTTAAATATGCTCACGCTTATTCCTGCAACTGCGACATCTGATAGAAGTCAACTAGAAGAGAAATCAAAGTAGTTGTTCCACTTCAACCTATTTTTGTTGAAGAGCCATTCAAGAAGTGGGGATTGGACATAATCAATGAGATCAATGCTCATTCATCTAAGCAACACAATTATATTCTAACTGGCACTTATTATTTCACCCGTTGGACAAAAGTTGTGTCGTTAACTAAGGTAAATGATGAAGCGGTAATCAATTTTCTAGAACAACACATTATGACCCGGCTTGGAGTACCCACCACTCTTGTATTTGATAATGCCACATATTTTTCATCACTGAAAGTAACTGAGTTTTCTCTAGAGAAAGGGATCATTTTGAAATATGCAACCAACTATTACCCCTAGGGAAATGACTTGGCCGAATCCACTAACAAAAACCTGATCTATATCCTTAAGCGACTTCTAGTTGACCAGTAGAGAAATTGGCACAATGCATTACCCAATGCCCTCTTGGATGATCGTGTTACTCCTAAAGCATCCATAGGGACCTCTCCTTCCTTTCTTGTTTATGGGAAGGAAGCCATTATCCCTTCAAATATCTACCTTCCTTCCATTCAACTCACACAACAATCATGCATGAGAGAATGAGTTATCATCCAAAATCGTATCAACACTTTGTTAAAACTAGAAGAGACTTGCGCCAAAGATAAAATGAAATTTTAAGCTCACCAATAGACTATTAAACGTTGGCTCGATAAAAAGTATGTTGGTAAAAAGGACTTCCAGGTTGGTGACCTAGTTCTCAAGTGAGACAAGCCACACGAAGACAAAGAGAAACATTCAAAGTTTCAAAAATTGTGGCTGGGTCCTTTCATAGTCAAGGAAAATATTATCCCAGGTACCTACAGATTACAAAATATTGAAGGGGATTTAGACCTCCTCCCCGTCAATGACCATGTTATCGCAGGATATGTTCTTGTGCAAATCCCACCACAAGTAACCTAAACTTTGCGTAACTATGGAAAATCCTACCAATATCACCTTAGTAACAAATTCTCTCATTTTAGTGATGGAATAGGTCCACCATAGGGGAGGCTTCCCCGATGACCTCAAGTGATCAAAACTTCAAGTATAGTAACCAAGCCTATCGCCCCCTCTCTTGATCACCTAAATATTAGTCTAGATCAAGGTAGTAAAAGAAGAATGAAGTTGTTTGAGTACCTGACCAAAACAAGAACACTTTACAACATATATGATTATTTCCAAGTCCAAACATGCAACAAATACTCCTTGAAGACACTATACAAATAAAATCTCTATGGATGTTATAAATTTGCAGCAATGAACAATATTACAATAACAATAAGAGATTTATAACAACAATAAATAATGATAAAAAATGCAACAATTGTCAAGGAAAACTTAGCATATATCCAATTGTTCAATTCAATTTATGAGTATGTTAGACCACCTTTAGATCAATGTATGCAACAAATTAGAGTGTTATCAAGTGGTTGTAGCAAACTTTTGCAACAACAAGAAGTTTACTAGAAAGTTAGTGAGTGTTAGTGTTAGCAAAGTTAGTAGAGAGCTGAAGAGAGTTGAAAGAGAGTGTTTGTTGATCAATTTCACCACAAGAGAGATATGTAACCAGTTCCTTTGAGGGATATGGAATATTTACAACAGTGAATGCAACACTACTTGAAGTGTTAATAAATGGAAACCAAGAGATAGGGTTTAAACTCTAAGGCGCCAACAAATTAGGGCCTTAGGATTTAAACCTTAAAGAGAAGGATTGCTATAGTGAAAGAACTTTTGGGCCCTAACAACCTTTTCTCCCTTCTTGATGCTTAAACTAGATTAAAATCAAATGTCTAGGGCTAAAATCCTAAAGTGATAGCACGTTAGGCCTTTAAGAGTCTAACCCTAGCAAGGATTCCTTCACAAAATTTGGACAAAATTAATCTTGTGAGAAGAGGAAGCACATATGCTCCTCTCTTAGGGTTTCACCAAGCAAGACATCTAGCATGAAAAAGAGAAATTACCATGAAACATTGATAACATAAAGAAAAAATTATAGAACTTTCACTTACTTCACCAAGATAGCATGAGATAAAACCCTAATTGCAAAAATTCCATCCAAAAATTAACAAAAGCATCCACAATTTGACCCTCCATGCAAGGTGCATAAGGAAGAAAGGGAAGCTATCCCAAAGAGGGAAATTTTTTTAGACTTGTTCACACAAATGGTGAGGAATGAATCATGATAAAATTAAATTGTAAGTTCCTATATTTATATGAGGCCTTCTTAACCAATTTGTCCACATAAAATTGTCAACAACAAATTAGAAGAGGGTCGACCCCTTCATTTTCCTCTACAAAATTCCAAAAATGAAATATACATGAAATAAAACCCTAGAAGGGTGACATAGGGATGAAAAGTGAGACATCAAGCCTTAAAGAGGAGAACTTTGGGCCTCCAAAGGCCATGTGTCATGATCTCATGTGATTTTTTTTTACGCCACGTGTCTTCTCCTCTTAAACCACGTCCAAAACCACATCATCCATGAAACCCTAGCCTCCAAGATGACGTAAAGGGCTAAAAGGTGGCCTCCTAGGCCTCCAGAGGCCATGTCCAAGTGACTTTACATGTGGTTCATCATCCTAAGCCTTCCTCATGAGGATATACATCCCTAAAAGGTGCAATTCTCATCATCAACGGTCTCCCACATGTGGGGTATGACATCCATCCTATGGGCTTTCAAGCCCCTATGAAGGTCCAATTGGCATAGTTTCTTCATGAATATATTTCACCAAGCAAGGTCCTGCAAAGACAAACAAGTACACCCTCCAAGGGTCCAAAATTCATATGAATCATGCCAAGTAAGACACATTTATTAAAAGAACCACCCAAACAAGTGCATTGAATCCCCCCTTTTCAAATTAAACAAATGCTCAAATACCTTATAAACTTTGCCAAAATTGGGTATGGGAGGGGTGTCATGGTGCCCTATTGGGTAGGTCAATCCCCAAGTCAAGGCATGTTTACCAAGAAGACCCTATCTAGATCATGTAATGAGTATGGGGTGGATCAGGGAAATACTCTTAAGCATGGAGTTCTTGACATACCAAGGGTTCATATTGTCTCATTTATTGGTTCCTTTGTTGAGGGTTTGTTGCATCTCTTCTTTTCCAATGCAACAATTTTCCAAGCTCTTTATATGCCCCTTTTTTTTTTAAATCTGAACATTGAGTGCTATGTGCAATGGAAATAAATGAGCACCGCTGTGCCACTTGAAGTTAGAGAACATTGGGTGCTATGTGCACTGGAAATAAAATAACACTGCAATGCACTACCTCTTCAAGCGAGACACTTGTTTATATATATATATATATATATATATATATATATTAAAGTCCTTTATTTTTTAAGAGAAGAATTTCATGGCTCTCAGGACCTTAGGGTAAGAATCTAGAAGGATGGAATATGGATTTATATTTTTATAGTGATAGCTACAACACCCCTGGGCCTTTATTATCCCTTGGTTATGGATTAAGAAAGAAATCAAATAAAAAGGAAAAGAAAAGACGAAGTGCGAACTGCGTGGAAGACACATTGACTGAGACTGGGTCGAAGTGGTTAAAGAAGAATAAAAGAAGGAGCGAAGCAAGGGAAAGTTATCCGTTAAACGAGAAGATTGAGGATGACAGATCATCAAGGAAGATGGATCATTGACAACTCAGCAAGCCGAAGAAGATGTCAATGAGTGCCTTGGAGAACTTCATGGGAAATAAGGAAAGACAGGCTAACGAAGCTCGAAAAACATGGGTTAAAGAGGACCTAGGGTTTTAGACACCTAGGGTTTTGGATCTAGGGTTTTGAAACCTAGAATTTGTCATGTAATGTATAAATAAAGGTCTAGAGGACCTGGGATGGGGTTCATCAGAGTTGTTAGTTCAGATTTGGTTGTTCATCATTTGTTGTTATTGTTGTTCATTGTGTATTGTGCGAGAGAGAAGTGTTGTGTGTGAAAGCCTTATGGTATTGTAAGATATTCAACCGGGTGCGAATATCAACCCTACAACTGGGTGCACAAGGAGGGGAGAGAAGAAGAGAAGGAGAGAGAGATCTGTAAGCTAAGAGCACATATAGAACTGTATGTTTTCATATAATATCAAGAAACACAATTCTATGGACGTAGCACTAGGGAGAGGGTGAACCACGTATATTTTGTGTCTTTGTGGTTGATGTTGTGTCCTTTTATCTTTTGTTATTCTATTATTTCATTATTATGTTAGATCTGTAATATAACTGTGCGAAGTAGGTTTATGCTTGGTAAGAATAACTAGGTTGCAGTGTGTTGTTTCCTCGGATCCACTTGCATTTCCTTTGGTTGTAGACACCTGTGTCCTGCAACCCCCTATTGCTACTTCGGGTGAGACTGCATCTGCTTCACAGGTGTTGCTAAAAGGGCCAGTAGTTAGGGCTTGTTGGTGCGCTATTAGAGTTGAACCCTAGGTCTGCCCCTGTGCCAACAAATGGTTCCGTTGTCAGGACCAGGATCTTCTTAAGGGAATGTCAAGGTGGTTTCCATCGAAGAAAGAGATTCAGAAGTGGATAGAAGAACAAGAAAAGGACTTTGATGAATCCCAGAACAATAACCCTAAGCTGAGTACAGAATTCTGGTTGGGAAAGTATATCTTTACCGATATACACGAGATTTTCTTTGGAAGAATTCATAAGGAGCTATACGAGTGGTTATCTAGATAGCAGATACCCAATTTGAGATCAGATCTAGATCACCTGTGGTTTGGACATCGGTGTTGATCAAGAAGGCCAAGAGAGTTGATAATGCCGTGTCAATATCAATAGATCACTAGTTCAATAGTACTATTGGAGGGTACATCACCGAGTTTTTTATTAACAAAGTAGAGTCGTATAGCCAAGCAAAGAGATATTTCTTTAAGGGACCTAGAGGAAAATTTTTACACTTTTTACAGTTGAAGATCAAGATGTTATTGCATGAGAATAACATATTGAAGATACAGTAGTTGGTTATATCAAAAATATAATTTTCAAGACAACAACACAAAGGTTGGACCTACACGTAGTGGGAGGACCTTCAGAGAAGTCCCTCTGGTGAACCTGTTTGAGCAAAGCCACAAGCCACTGGCACAGGATGAAGGGTTCTATAGTGGAGAAGAAGAATATTTGTTGAACAAGGAACACTTAGAGTCCACTAGGGCAGAGGAAGAACATGCTGAAGAACCTCGCCGAGAAGAATCAGTAACTGCAGGGACTATGCCGACTGTCAAAGTAAGTACTATTACTCTTCCTGTTGTTTTAGCAACATTAAGTAACCGGAGTAGTCAGAGTTACTAGAGAACTTAGAGCACTGTTACTAGCAGTTCAGTACATACTCAGTCAAGAAACCTAGGAAGATCTATGGTACATGAGATGAGGCTACCTATCTTTAAGGAAGATGGATCTGAAGATCTTGATCAACATTGGTTTTTATGTGAAGCTGTATGGAGTATTAAGAATTTCACCGACAAAGCATTTAAGAGGGCTCAGTTTAGTACTACCCTAAGAGACTGGACACTGAGATGGTACATGAAATTTGTCCAAGGAATTGCACATCCTAAATCGCTGAACAAATCAAGAATGCATTGAATGTAGAATTGAAAAAACCCAAGTCAGAGTCACAATGCATTACAGAACTGAAAGAAATCAAGCAGAAAGTAGCTGAACCTGTTTGGAAGTTTGATCAAAGGTTTAAGACCTTGACATGCCGATTGAGTTTTTAGATTCCAGATGAGCAGAACAAGGAATGGTTCATTTATGTAAATCATAAGGCCATGATAAGGAGCACTGCCCCCTATTTCATGAATACTTTGCTTCTGTAGCTCCGAGCCCTTTGAAGCAGGTTACTCTACCTTGGTGCGAGGTATGTAGAAATAGACATCGCCCCAGTGAATGTTACTACATGAAAAAATATGTCCAAACACCTACAAACCTCTATTGCACATTCTGTAAATCTGTGGGGCAGGATGAGAAAGATTGTAGGGCTTATGATCTCTTGCATGAAAGATCAAGAGACACATATAGGATACAAGGACAAGTACAACAAGAAGGAAATACTATGAAGTATAACTCTCCAGGAAGAGGAAACTTCAATCCTCATGGTGGATTTAGAGGAAGAGGACAAGGTGGAGGCATGGGTCGAGGTCGAGGTTAGATCATTTTTTATAACTGCGCACAACCAAGAAACTTGGCAAGGGATTGTCAAAACCCTTGTACCACTTGCATTTACTGCAATTCATTTGAACATGTCATAGAAGATTGTCCCGCGTTGTTAGCCAAGATTTAGGAGAGATTTGGAGGAAACCAACAAGTATAATTAATCTCAATAGAACCTCGTGGAGTGGATCCTAGAGTCGTTGTTATCATTATAGGAGGTGCTGCTACAGGCGAAGACAGAGTGACTCTAACAAATACCACAGAAGAATCAAGGGTCAAAAGAGTTGCAAAGAAGACACAAGAGTTTGATCCAAGAAAAGAGAAACAAACATTTGAAGAGGCAAGAAAATAATTTGGAGGAGATCATGCTTCTTCTTCAAATGCACAACCAGAAGTGAGAGAATGTGGGATGCCTCTGACATTTGATCAATCTGCTTCACTTGGAGAAGGAAAAGAGGTAAGAAAGCTCATGGAATTCTTATGTACATGCATTAACTTGATTAAGGATGAAAGAGATGTACAAGAAATACAAAATTTGATCAGACAATATGAGATAGGCAGGATAGACCCCCTGCTAAATAGAGAAATACATCAAGTATCCAAAAAGAGAAGGAAAAATAAGGAACTACACCTTAATGCTGATTTTGGAGATTATGATATAGATTATGTGGTCCTTGATTTAGGGTTAGAAGTCAATGTTATGAAGAAGAAGACCTGGGCACTGATGGGAAAACCTAAGTTGATTTACTCCCCTATGAGGCTTAGGATGGATAATCAGTAGGCAGTAAGCCCCTTTGGGAGACTAGAGCATGTCCCTGTGGACATCGACAGGGTAAGGACATTTGTGGATTTTGGGGTGATTGAGATAGTCGATGATATTTGTCCTTATCCTGCGCTGTTAGGAATGGATTGGGATTTCAATAATTCTACAGTGGTTGACTTAAAGAAAAGAAGAATGACATTTGAAGGTGATGACCTTAGGTTCATTGCACCTATGGATCCTGATGAAGGTAGAAAATACACAGAACCCATCAGAGAAGAAGACCGTGCATATGAGCTAGGGAATATTTACAAATTGACAGTAAGACAAAAGGATTACATTAATCCTAGAACAGACAAGAATTTAAGCCGATGAAGTGACAACGCATGTTCATCAGATTCAAAAGAAGCACTAGAGAAGTGGCAGAACAAAATGTATGAATTTTTTGCACGGAAATGTGCTAGATTGACCAGGGAAGTTCACTAGATCGGAACAGAAGTAAGTAATCTACCCACCTTTGATGGTTTAAATCATCTAGAATCTTTCTTGTTGGAATTTTAAGAAATTGTACCAGTATAGCAAATTTCATTGGCACTGGATGAAGCCCTGAAAGCAACTCTATCATGATGGTGGGGAACACACAAAAAGAACATCGCGGACTGGATGCAATGTCGCACTTTGATGGAAGTGTACTTTTCAGAACAAGTAGAAGGGTGCAAAGTTCAATACATAGGTCAGAGCTTCCCGAAGGACCATGTGTGAAGTTGTGAGGAGGCCTGGAGAAACATCCCTCAGGAACAATGGGCACATAAATTCATCAACACTTTGGATACATCGCCTATTAATTGGTATCTGCAAGCATAACTGTGCATCACCACTGCAGATTGGAAAGTTATGACTCAGAACTTTGTAGCTATGTTTTCATTTGAAAGTCAGTACCCTACAATAGATCAAGCGTTACAAGTTGTAAGACAACATATCTTTGAGGAGGTACCTACCCACCTCATTGAGCAAGAACATAATGAATGGACTGCACCTCTTCAGAAATTGCAAGGGTTTTACAATATCAATGCTGATGAAGACGATGATCCTAGGAATGTGAACATCGCAGAAATAAAAGGACAAAGATACATAGAAGGACCAAGAGTCGAACTACATTTTATTGGACAACCAATTAAAATAAAAAAAGTTAACATTGGAATAGAGCAAGCACCTAAGCTCGCAAACGTTGGAGATTATTGGGATAATGCCACTATTGACAAGATCACAGAATCACTGCATTAATATCAGGACTTGTTTCCAACCAAGTTCACTGATATGAAGGGAATTAAAGGGTCCATGGGAGAGATGAAGATCCCATTGAAACCAGATGCAAGGCCAGTCAAGTAGAGACCCTACAGATTGAATCCAAAATATAAGGAGAAAGTCAAGATTGAGCTAGACAAAATGTTGGAAGCAGGAATCATAGAAGCTGTTGAAGAGACAGAATGGATTATCCCTGTGGTGGTTCAAGATAAGAAAAAATGAGAGATCAAAATCTGTGTAGACTTGAGGAAACTGAATGATGCATGTTTACATGACCCATTCCCTACACCGTTTACTGACGAAGTGTTAGATAATGTGGGAGGATAGGAAGTTTACTCCTTCACAGATGGATTTTCGGGTTATCACCAGATCAGGATTGCCAAGGAAGATCGCCATAAGACCACATTTGCAACAGAATGGGGTTCCTACCAGTACCCAATGATGCCTTTTGGATTGAAGAATGCACCAACTATATTTTCTAGGAAGGTGGTCGAAGCATTCAAGGAGTTTCTAAGTAAAATCTTGGAAGCATATTTTGATGATTGGACTGTTTTTATCTTATTTCAAAATCATATTGAATGTTTAAGACTAATGTTGGATAACTAAAGGCAATGTCAGATTTCCCTGAACCTAAAGAAGTGCATCTTCTTTTCACCCTTTGGAGTGTTGCCAGGCCATATTGTGTGTAAGCAAGGATTGGTGGTAGATCCATCTAAGATTTCCATTATTGTTGATCTACCCCATTCTACTTCAGTTAGACAGCTGCGCATTGCGCCGGGACATACAGGATACTAAAGGAAGTTCATTAAGGGATACTCACAGATTACAACACCCATGGAGAATCTTTTGAAGAAAGATTGTCAGTTTCAATGGACAAAAGAATGACAATAGAGCTTCGACACACTAAAACATAAAATGGTCACTGTGCCCATTCTGGTTTTCCCAGATTGGAGTAAGGAATTTCATGTGCATGTCGATGCATCCTCTATTGCATTAGGACCAGTGCTAGCACAACCAGGAGCATGATATATTGATCATCTATTAGCCTTTGCTAGTAGGAAGCTTTCAACAGCTGAGATAAATTACACTACAACTCAAAGAGAAGGTTTAGCCATGGTGTATGCGCTACAGATGTTTTGTCACTACTTGTTGGGATGACACTTTAAAATGTTCACTGATCACTCTACATTGAAATACCTGGTCAACAAGCCAGTGTTGGGGGGAAGAATATGTAGATGGCTATTGCTATTCCAGGAATATGATTTTGAGATCGTGGTCAAGCCAGGGAGAATGAACAAAGGACCTGAGCACTTATCCAGGTTAGAAGACAAAGAGGAACCTACTAGCTTGGAGAATACACTGCTAGATGCATAGTTTCTATCCATTAGAAAGGTCGATGATCACTTCACCGAGATAGTCTAGTTCCCATCAACAACATCTCATGAATATACAATTATCTAGAAGAAACAATTGGTAGTTCGCACTGTGGATTTTTCACTTATAGCTAGACAACTATACAAGATGGGACCTGATGAGATCTTGAGGAGATGTGTTATGGAGGCAGAAAGACCACTGATTTTGGTAGAAGCACATGAGGGCATTGCAGGAGGACACTATGCAGGGAAAGAAACAAAACAAAAGGTTCTCAGAGCTGGCTTCTGTTGGCCCACTTTACACAAAGATGCTAAAGAATACTACAGAGCCTGTGATGTATGCCAAAGAGTTGGGAAACCTTCCCGAAGGGATGAGATGTCTTTAACACCTCAACTAACCTTACGAGCATTTGCGAAATGGGCCATTGATTTTGTGGGACCTATCAACCCACCAGGAAAGTGCACAGGAGCTAGATACATCATCACTGTGACAGAGTATTTGACAAGATGGGCAGAAGCAAGAGCAGTCAAGCACTGTAGTATGGATACAACTACGTGGTTCATATTTGATGATATCATAACTAGGTTTGGATGTCCGAAGATCTTGATGAGTGATCAAGGTACACATTTTATTAATAATACTATTGAAGCCTTGACTTAGGAATTTGAAGTTCATCATCAGAAGAGCACCCCATACCACCCATAGGCGAATGGTATGATCGAAGCATTCAATAAGATCTTGGAGACAACGCTGACAAAGATTTGCAGTATAAAAAGGGATGATTGGGATTTGAGAGTACATGCAATATTATGGGCCTATAGAACCACTTGTAAGAAGCTGACAATGCAGACTCCCCTTAAGTTGGTATATGGTCTAGAAGTAGCTGTAACTATGGAATAAATGGTTCGTAGTCTAAGAATTGCATCCTTTACAGATATGGATGACACTTGCATTGTTCAAGAGAGGCTAGCGCAGTTGGTCGAATTGGAGGAAGACAAGTTTATTGTAGGATTTCATTAGCAGGTATAGAAGGAATGAGAGAAGGCTTACCATGACAAACACATCAAGAAGAAAGCCTTTAAGCAAGGAGATCTGGTATTGGTGTATGAAAACAAGTTCATGAAGCATCCAGGGAAGTTTAGGACACATTGGCTTGGGCCATATGAGGTTGCCTATGTCACGGAAGGAGGAGCTGCACAATTGAAGACTTTGAAGGGAGAATGGAAGGAAGGTTTGGTGAATGGGAGTCGGTTGAAATTTTTCTAAGACCACCAGCTGCCTCACAGCTCCTAGTAAAAGCAAAAGGAGAAGGGTCTATGTACCAGGTGCAGTTGAAACTGGGTACCAGACACAGAAAAGACAGTCTGCACACAATGGGGAAGGATATAGTAGAAAGCACAAGTTGCGTTGCGCAGTCTGAAGTCGAAGTAAAATAGAAGGTTCATACCTGAAGTGCCCCGGGATGAGTCACAGGTGAGTGTTGGGGTCCTGTTGGCCCTTGGTTATGGATTAAGAAAGAAAGTGAATAAAAATGAAAAGAAAAGATGAAGTGTGAATTGCGTGGATGACACATTAATTGAGATTGGGTCGAAGTGGTTAAAGAAGAAGAGAAGGAGCGAAGCAAGGGAAATTTATCCATTTAATGAGAAGATCGAGGATGACAGATCATCAAGGAAGATGGATCGAGGACAACTTAGCAAGTGGAAGAAGATGTCAACGAGTGCCTTGGAGAACTTCGCCGGAAAGAAGGAAAGACAAGCTAGCAAATCCCAGAAAACGTGGGTCAAAGAGGACCTAGGGTTTTGGATCTAGGGTTTTGACACCTATAATTTTTCATGTAATGTATAAATAAAGGTCTAGAGGACCTGGGATGGGGTTCTTCAGAGTTTTTAGTTCAGAGTTGGTTGTTGTTGT
This sequence comes from Picea engelmannii, assembly GCA_009831015.1. NCBI lineage: Eukaryota > Viridiplantae > Streptophyta > Pinopsida > Pinales > Pinaceae > Picea > Picea engelmannii. Next base: position 899,786 of record ML786727.1, on the reverse strand, counting down.
TGTTCATTGTGTATTGTGTGAGAGAGAAGTGTTGTGTGTGAGAGCCTTATGGTATTATAAGATCTTCAACTGGGTGCGAAGATCAGCCCTGCAGCTGGGTTCACAGGGAGGGGAGAGAAGAAGAGAGGGAGAGAGAGAGATATACAAGCTAAGAGCACATATAGAACTGTATTATTTCATATAATATCAAGAAACGTAGTTCTGTGGATGTATCCCTAGGGAGAGCGTGAAACACATATATTTTGTGTCTCTGTGGTTGATGTTGTGTCCTTCTATCTTCTATTATTCTATTATTGCAGTATTATGTTAAATCTAGAATATAACTGTGCGAAGTAGTTTTACACTTGGTAAGAATAACTAGGTTGTAGTGTGTTGTTTCCTCGGATCCACTTGCATTTCCTCTGGTTGTAGACACCTGTGTGTTGCAACCCCCTATTGCTACTTTGGGTGAGATTGCATCTGCTTCGCAGGTGTTGCCGAAAGGGCCAATAGTTAGGGCTTGTTGGTGTGTTGTTAGAGTTGAACCCTGGGTTTTCCCCTGTGCCAACAGCCTTCAACCCCTTCTTCCCATGAAATGAGGTATAAACCCTTCTTGGGGTCAATGAACCTGAAAACCCGAAAGATGAGGAAATTGAGGGGAGGAAGTGTGGAGAGTGGTAAGTGTGAGTGGGAATGGTATGATGACCCTTCAAGGAATCTCCTCAGTAGTAACCCTTTTCCTGAGGGTGTCCAACTTACTAGGATACCATAACAACCACCAAGGTGAAATTAGGCAAAATATATAATTTCCAAGAAAACGTTCCATAATCAAGAAATAACTCTTTGCACATGCTCAAATTACTCAAATTTTAAAGTAGCACTTACCATGAGAATAGACTGATTACCTCATGAAGAAAGACCTGCAATCTTCTGGGGGGGAAATCAGTGTAGTGGGCGTTCCTCTATTGTTGCTGATGAGTGGTGATGTAATCATGATAAGGAGGGTTTCTATCTGCTTAATGTGGGCTCTGACTCTTGAGACTCCATGTATTCTACCCGCGGGCTTTGATACATAATCTCCTTAGTTACCCCTAGGCACGGGGGATAACATTTGGCTCCAACATGGAACATGTGCTCACCATAGAGCGCACGAGAACCTCAACATCTCTGGTTGTCCAAGACCTACAATCCTGGACCCACTTCAACCAAAAAAACATTTTAGAAGAATATGTCGGTGGATATTATCCATCGAATGTTAGTGATAATCCAAAACCATAGTGAAAAGAAAATTTTCATTAACTATGACATGATAAAGAAAAAAATTTCAATGATATAATGTGAAATAAAACTTCCTAGCAAGTATCCATCATGTGTACAAATAAACAAATCACAACATGTATATGCAAAAATATGCAACTATACTAACATGATATGCATGATGCAACATATATACAATGCAATGCAGAGTGCAAATGCCTACCCTAACCTACCTACCCTAATCTATGATACCTCAAGAAGTCAAGTCTCTTCCCCATGATGGGGCTTGATAAGGGACCCACTAACTAGTAGTGGACGCCTTCTCTCCTGTAACTTGGATAGGTACTAGGAGTCATTGGAAAACTTCTTCAAAATCTTGTAGGGACCCAACCAAAAATTCTCAAACTCCTTTCGTGTGTTGGGTTGGCCCTTCTTGTATCCCACTCTAAAACCAAATCCCCTTGTTTGTAATCTCTCCTTTTAATGTCAACTTCTTGTATTACCCTAGTATATTGTCTCAAGGGAGGGGGGTGAGATTCTGTCGTAAGAAAATAATCTTGGATCAGTCTTGTTGATGACCATTTTGGTCATTAGTTTCTAACCGGTAAAGCATTTCCATGCCGCCCCCATAAATCAAATTGCTTGCATAAAGTCTCTCCCACTCTCATTAAAATTGACACATTACCCTCAGTGAAATTATTGTGACTTTTGAACTATCACACATATAGCTTATTTTTCTGACTCTTTACATTCCTAACTCTTGTCATATTCTATACTTATGATTGACACACTGACACAATATGTTTGGCCCTTTTATTTTACCCCTTGTTGATATATACCACACCTTATCTACTTTATAAAACACCTTATCTACTTTATAAAGGAGAGAATGAATAAACGTTTTAAGGATTAGTTATGTACGTGACATATTATACCCAATATATCTCTTTTCTTAGATTTAGTCCATGTCTCTCCCTTCCATATTCTAAATAAATTCCCATATTCATTCCATTTAAGTAAATGAAAAGTTAAGCTATGTTGTATAGCATATACAGATCCCATTACTATGATTTTTTTTGAAATTATGGCTTTTGTTTAATACCATGTCTTTTGGTTTTAACATTATTCCATGCCAAAAAGGAAAATGTATACTAAATTATATCTTGACATCATTTCATGTCACTCACACCATGTTTGCCATGTGACAGTTTTATAATCTATTTCTTTTAGAAGCCATCACTCATAGTATATAATGGTCTATTGAAAGCCATGATTTTTGAGAAAGAAATAATTATGACGTGGAAATGGTTAAAACTATGAAATAACGAGCTTGATATGGATAAGGCAATGAGCTCGAAGGCATTGTTGGATTCGAAGATCCATTCATATTAAAGTTCCATTATAGATCCATCAACCCATCATGATTAGTGGCTAGCATTATAGATAGTAGTTCCTTTGAATGATGGTTAGAGATATTACGGGTGTGGAGAAAAACCTAATGATATCCTTAAACGAACTATAAATGAGATTTAATTTTATTTTATTAAGTGGAAGCTTATCTGGATGGTTCGCTTCAGTTTCTTAAACCAAATCAACCCTAACTACCAGAACTGTCCATCCAACTCTCCATCAAAGGATAAAGGAAGCAGCGAACAACAAACAAATGGAGGAAAAACTCTCAGAGAGAGGTTTGTTTGGAGCACAATGAGGTTTTATTCTTTTTTCGTTCATCCTCCATTCTTTTCAGGAATGTTTTGTAGAGTGGCAGAAGGAGGCAAAGCATGGTTGAGTTTGGTTTGTGTCATTAGGGTGATTTGTTTATTTGCTTAAGTCTGTTGTATTTTAAGTCTGATTTTTTAATACTAATCTATTTGCTCTTATGTAGATAGCTTTCTTGAGTTTCACCCACATTGTTTCATTAAAAAATTGACTTAATTTTCTTCTTTGTCTTTTTTTTTACTTGATTGTTCACTATATGGTGTAACATGCCATCTTGAAAGCTTAAAAAAAAAATCCAAGAAAATGTATGAAAGGTGTCATTTAGAATAAAGATTAAACAAAATACTTTCTATTTTGTTTTATGTTTCACTTCTCTGCATTTTCTTTTAACTAAGTGCAACATTAAATGAAAACACGGAAAGATCAAAACAATACTAACATTTTTCTTTTCTTTAAACATTTCAATGTATTTTCCTTTTTATTTATTTTTCTAACTCTAAATTTTTCAACATTTAAAAAAAAAAACAAAATATAAATCCATTGCACTTTGTTATTTAATTTAGAACAATTATTGTAAAAGTTTACTAATTTTAAATTTCTTTTAAGTATTCCATTGTATCACTATTTCATGTTAACTTTAGTTTAATCTACATCACTCACTTCAAAAGAAAAATTATAAAAATTTAATAAATGCAAGATCATGCAATACAATTATTCAATTCTTGTAACTTAGGGTTAGGTTAGTTCAACTTTCTTTTTAAACTTTGTTCTTTATTTAATTTGCATTTCACTTATACAAAGTACAAAGTATTAAAATATAATATTCATGCTTAGACTTCTATGTTGTTAGAGTCTAATGTGTTTTATGTCTAGGCTATAAAATAGAGTGACCATTCCCACCTCTTTTTGGTTTAATCGACTAAGATGTTGAGATGTTGGTGTTGGGAACTCCCTAGTTCTTTGGAATCAACAAGTCTAATTAGTATGTCCTTATCATCGTTCTTCAATATTTTGACACATCTGATCTCCTTATCTTTATACTTGTCTAGTTGTTGTTGGTAGTCTCCCTTCTTAGACCAATCTATAGCATCAAAATATTCTTCTTTGGCAAAGGGAATGTCATCTAGGAAAAAATATGGAAGGGGTTCCTTGACTACGTCAGGGGTTCCTCTGTCTCAGAGTCAAGGTCAAAACCTTCAACGCGATTCTTTTCCATGGTCATGTTGGGGCGCCACCCGACATTGCAACAAACTTCCTAGACAAGATCATTCCCCATACATCAGGGACATCTACAACCACAATGTCTATCAGGAGAACTGATCCAGAATTGGATCCAGAAGCCTGATAGGGCTAAAAAATGCTCAAAAATGAAAGTGCTCAGAATTCGACGAAACCAACGCCATTGCGTCCGTCTCATCTTCCTGATTCCGTCCATATATTTACTTCGTCAAACGGGCTCCGTATGCGAAAGATATCGCGTTCTGTCCGAAAACCCAAACAAGCAAAAAAAAGGGGGGATGACTGTACAGTCCGTACAGTGCCACGTGGCAGACTGACTGTACATGCCATACAACTGACGTGGAAATTTCTGGGGATGACACGTGGCAGGTGATGGAGCATGACAGGTACAGTTGGACTAATCTATGGGTGACACGTGTCACCACTGTAAGGGTGACACGTGGCACGGGATGACGTCAGCAGGTGACTGGGCAGGTACGGTGGAAGGGTACGTGGAAGACACGTGGAACATCCAACATTTGGCACGTGGCATTCTTCTATTGGTTGTTGAGGTGCCACGTGGCCCAGTCATGGGCTGCCACATGGCACCCCGTGGTTGGTTCGTGGGTTATGTAAAATTTTATGGTTTCGCCGGGGGTTGAACCCTCGACCTCTCCTCCGGGCTGTGGAATGGCAGGATCGGGCTAACCGCCCGCCCTACGGGTGTTCCTTATTATCTATACGGCATAAAAATTATTTGAATTAAAATAATGTGACATTCGGAGGCGGAAAGGGCTGGGGCTTAGCCCCAACCCATGGTTCAATGCGTATGTATGCGACCACAGAGATGGACAGGAGGGGCTTACCATGCACGGGACTGTTGTGGATAGGGACTAGCCGCAGGTCATGGGGAATCCCACGTGAGCCGGACCTAACCAAACGAAAAGGGCGCGGGGGTTATGCCCTCGATCCTATGCATGCACCTGAAAACCAAGAGCCAGCCCAGATCGTTGTGCTAGCGCGCTAGGAGTGGAGGAGCCTGGCCACATGGAGGCACCCATATGACCCAGAGCGCGTGCCGAAGGGGGCTGCAACTAATTTTATTCAAAAGTGGGTTTTTCCCAATGTATTGGGATTTTATTTGATTATTATGCCCGTTTTAATGGATTTTCTCCATTTTTGGGAGATATTGGGCATTTTTGGAGCCCAAAATTTGGGAGGAAGTTGGGGATGGAAAACCAACTTCAGATCTTTATAAACCAGGCCTGTTTGAGGCCATGGAGGATAGTCAGAGCAGGTTTATGCTGAAGAGAAGCCAAGCCAAAGCCATTTTTATGCAGGGAAGCTATTGAGGAGCAGACGCTTGCAGGCCATTTTTGGGAGCTCCGGACGTCCGCTTTGCGTGCTGTTTTCTTTGCAGGGTTCTAGAGATCTGGAAGAACATGAACAGATCAGTCTTGTAGCCAATTGGCACTACTGCGATGTACTTTTGAACTTTTGAACAGAAATAAAGAAGCCTCCCCCACAGAGACAAAGGCCCGGAGATGTAGGCAACGTTGTGCCGAACTCCGTTATCAATCCTCGTGTTATGGTTTTCTATTTATTACTTCATTTCAGATCTGCATATGTGTATATGGCTGTCATAATTCCTCTCTTTTCCTCATTCTTTCATTAAGCTTCTCAATTGGATAATTAACGCATGCAAAATTAAAACTCAACCATAGTCATTAAAAGATCCTACGGATCAAGAACTATCTTGGGATATCGAGTAAGGAAGACCATCACATTCTCTACTACACCATGAGTGGAAGTGGCCGTAGATTCAACCCTGCATAAATTCTCGTAATGCCTTGTGGTCTCCAAACCTAACTGCCTCATCACCTTTAAGGACATGATATTTGCACCCACACCTAAGTCAAGAATACAATTATTCAAGAGCTTATTATTTACCTGGAATGAAATGAAGAATGGTGGGTGCTCATCATATTGCAGTATGAAATGATTAGCTTGTAGCGTTATAGGAGGGTCCGTAGGTTTACCTTATACCTTGAAGAATTTCTCAATCTTTTTTTTCATCGAGGGAATCTTAATAATCTCTTTCATAGGTACATGTACGTTGATCTTTTCCAAGACATTGTCTATGTCAATATTTAATTCTAAGTCATTGGTCTTTGGAAAAGTCGTACTAGGATGAGTTATACTTGTTGGTGGAGGAGGAAGTCCTTCTTGAGGGGGATTAGGGTCAATAGGAGGAGCTTGTGGTTCATTTCTTCATCTTGTGTACACCTATAATTCCTTCTTCCTAAGTCCCTCCCTTGACTCCTCATCCAGGTTGTTTATAACTTCCATCCTATCCCTCTTGACTGCTTCTCTTTTTCTTTCCTCAAGTTGCTCAAGTGTGATATTGAGGAATACTTGAGGAGATATTGTGAAGATATGGTTTATGGTATCAAATGAATTCACTTGATCAGGTTCCCTGTTATTCCTTGGGAATTCATATTCCCAATGTGAGTCTCCACAATTTAAGCACCAAGGAGTCTCCTCTTGACATATAACATTTGAAGGATTTATAGTATTTGGAACCCTTTGTTTATTTGAAGGCCTAGCTCTCCATTCTTGGATAGGATTTTGGGGATGTCCCCTAAAAGGAGGCTTGGGGACTTGTTACTGTGCCCTTTCGAAATTGATAATTATGTTCATCATCAAGGTTTGATTCTTGGTGAGGTCATTTATATCCTCTTAAAGTCGTTCCCATGGAGCGCTAGTGTCTTGAATGGACTCAACATTATGTACTATCTTTGGTTTGGTATCGACCTTGGTTCTCGGGGCATAGAAAGGATCTACCCTGCATGATGAAAGAATAACTTCAATTTTCGTAGTCATTTCTTTGGATTCATGGATTTTCTTTAGACCCTTGTCTTTGATCAAGTATCCAAAATGTCCCTAGAAAGATTTGATGTAGAGGAAGAGCATACAATATCCCCTAGGGTGACGTATTTTATGGATTTGTTGAAGCAAATTTTCAAACTTGGCATTAAATTCTCTAACAGTTTCATTTTCCGATTTCTTGATTTCGATAAGTCAAGTAAACAACATGCTTCGATCCTCTTTAGTACTCCATCTATTAAGAAAGGTTTCCTCAAGTTGATCCATAGTCTTTATGCTCTTATCAAGAATATTGTCATACCATCTCCCAGTGGAATCGATAAGAGTGGTTGAGAAAAGTTTCATTACTAAATATTTGGCATCATCACTCACAGGATTAAGTTGAAAGAAGGCCCAAAAATTACTCATATGTTCCTCAGCAGTGGTCACATCATTACCAAAAAACTTGGGCAACTGTTTCTCATACTTTGGAGGCATCTACCGAGGGTATCCGAGGATAGCATACATATCCAAGGGTTTGAAGATGTTGGATTCCCATTTATTTTGAGCCATTGTAGGTAAAGGAAGTTTTCCCCCAAACAAGTATTTCACTACGATTAGGTTGTAGGGAACCCTTCTCTTGTAGGTCTTAGGAGGGTTAGTGTACCTCCTTGAACATGGTGGAGTCGCTAGATGATCAACCTTATACCATCAAAGAAAGGTGATGGAATCACCCTCAGTGGAATCACAGGTAAACTTGAGAGATAAAGGCTTCAGGAGAAATTTTACCAAAGATATGTGATTGAGGAGAATGACTCAATCCTCCCCGAAAATGGTGCCAAAATGTTATCGCAGGATTTCTACTTGTGAAAATCCCACCACAAGTAACCCAAACCTTGCGTAAAATCTTACCACTAACACCTTAGTAATAAATTTCCTCTTTTTAGTAATGGAAGAGGTCCACCATAGGGGAGGCTTCCCTAGTGACCTCAAGGGATCAAAGTAGCAAGTACAGTAGCCAAGCCTAATGCCCCCCCTCTTGATCACCTAAAGATTAGTCTAGGTCAAGGTAATAAAAGAAGAATGAAGTTTTTTGAGTGCCTACTTGGAACAAGAACACTTTGCAAGATATATGATTATTTCTAAGTCCGGACATGAAATAAATACTCCTTGAAGACACTAGACAAATTAAATTGTTGTGGCTATTATAAACTTGCAACAATGAACACTATTACAACAACAATAAAATATTTATAACATCAACAATAAATAATGATCAGAAATGCAACAATTGTCAAGGAAAACTTAGCATACATCTAGTAGATTAATATCAAATTGTTCAATGCTATTTATGAGTATGTTAGACCACATTTAGATCAATGTATGCAATAGATTAGAGTGTTATTAGGTGGTTGTAACAAATTTTTGCAGCAACAACAAGTTTACTAGCAAGTTAGTGAGTGTTAGTGTTAGAAAAGTTAGTAGAGAACTTAAGAGAGTTGAAAGAGAGTGTGTGTTGATCAATTTCACCACAAGAGATATATGTAACAACTACCTTTGAGTGCTATGGAGTCTTTACAACAAAAAATGCAACAATGCTTGAAGATTTAACAAGTGGAAACCAAGAGGCAGGGTTTAAAATCTAAGGTGCTAGCACATTAGGGCCTTAGAGTTTAAACTTTAAAGAGAAGGAATGCTAGAGTGAAAGAACTTTTGGGCTCTAGCAACCTTTTCTCCGTTCTTTATGCTTCAACTAGATTAAAATCAAATGTCTAGGGATAAAATCCTAAAGTTCTAGTACTTTAGCGATTTATGAGTCTAACCCTAGAAATGATTCCTTCACAAATTTTGGACAAAATTAACCTTGTGATAGGTGGAAGCACTTATGCTCCTCTCTTAGGGTTTCACCAAGCAAGACGTCTAGCATGAAAAAGAGAAATTACCATTGAACATTGATAGCATAAAGATAAAATTGCAGAAATTTTACTTACTTCACCAAGATAACATGAGATAAAACCCTAATTGTAGAAATTCCATCCAAAAATCAGCAAAAGCATCCACAATTCGACCCTCCAGGAAAGGCGCATAAGGTAGAAGAGATAGATAGCCCAAAGAGGATGAAAATTTCAGACTTGTTCTCCCAAATGGTGAGGAATGAATCATGATAAAATGAAATTAGAAGGTCCTCTATTTATGTGATGCCTTCTTAACCAATTTGTTCACATAAAATTGTCAACAACAAATTAGAAGAGGGTCGACCCCTTCATTTGCCTCTACAAAATGACAAAAATGAAATATACATGAAATAAAACCTTAGAAGGGTGACATAGGGCTGAAAAGTGAGATTTCAAGCCTAACAAAGGAGAACATTAGGCCTCCAAAGGCCATGTGCCATTCTCTCATGTGAAAAAGTGTCATGCCATGTGTCTCCTCCTGTCAAACCACCTCCAGAACCACATCATCCATCAAACCCTAGCCTCCAAGATGACATTAAGGGATAAAGAGTGACCTCCTAGGCCTCTAAAGGCCATGTACAAGTGACGTCATGTTTGATTCATCATCCTCAACATTCCTCATGAGACTCGACATCCCCAAAAGGTGTAATTCTCATCATCAATGGTCTCCCACATGTGGGGTATGACATCCATCATATGGGATTTCAAGCCCCTATGAAGGTCCAAGTGGCATAGTTTCTTCATGAATATCTCTCATCGGGCAAGGTCCTGTAAAGACAAAAATTTACACCCTCCAAGGGTACATAAGTCATATGAATCATGCCAAGTAAGCCAAATTCAATAAAAGAACCATCCAAACAAGTGCATTGAATCCCACCTTTTCAAATTAAACAAATGCTCAAAGACCTTATAAACTTTTCCAAATTTGGGTATGGGAGGGGTGTCATGGTGCCCTATTGGGTAGGCCAATCCCCAAGTCAAGGCATGTTTCCAAAGAAGACCCTATCTAGATCATGTAATGAGTATGAGGTGTATCGAGGAAAGTCTCTTAGGAATGGGGTTCTTGACATAACAAGGGTTCACATTGTCTCATTTATGGATGCCTTTGTTGAGGGTGCATTGCATCCCTTCTTTTGGAATGCAACATTTTTCCAAGCCCTGATAGTGGTAGGATCATCTAATGTAGGAGCATCTGGCAGTAACTTTCAAGATTCACCTAATGGGTCACAAACATTTACCAAGGGAGTTGGTTCCTTACATCTTTGATTTTTTTGTAATAGCTAGGTATTTCTAGAAGATATCTTCTATTGAATAGTTTAGATTGTTATTGGTTTGTTGCATATATTTAGGAATAGTTTATAGATTAGAAGTTTGTTAGGAGCTAGCAGATAGATCCAAATTATATTGAATTCTTTTCTAATTGATGAAGGTGAGAAAGTGTGCAGAGTGGTGAGACTTTGTGTGTGTAGTTTTAGAGGTCCGAGAAGGAAATGAACATTTCTGTTGTAAATTTTACTTCTTTTGCTATCTAAAAAAAATATCTATGTTTTTGAATTTATTCTCTCCAACTGAGTGTGGTTGAGTTATATGTATTCATTGTGGAATATAGTGGAAATAGATTGTGTTGCAGGTATCAATCAAGGATTTGGAGTCCAACTGTGTGAAAATCATGAGTTTTAGAAGTTCAGAATTCAATGACCGAGATCATATCTGAGACAGAGCCTCACCAGATCGATGGTCACTATTTTTTATCCATCAGACCCCAAGTACTAGAGTGTTGCATGTGTTTCAGAGTCCTTTTATCAGATTCTCTTGTCAAACTCCGAATACAGTACTCCAACGTGGAATTTGAGCCATCATCGGGCTAGATTGTGAGGGAGATCTATCATCCATAAGAATAGGTATAGAGAATATCTAACTGTCCACTGGAAATCCAGTTTCAGAGCCTTTTCCAACACTTCGATGCAAAACAATCAAAGAATATTCCATCACAACCTTGATTTACGTGTCGATAGATATGTCTGTCCATTTCGAGAAGTGATCAACAGTTGAGATTGAACACGATCCAACTCCGAAATCTATCTACATTGTCCTTCATACAATGATCATATTGGAAACACCTACCACACTTAGAGGGGGTGTGAATGAGTGTGGGGCTCTTTTCTTAAAACTTCCCTCTTACACAAAACTCCTTAGTTAACATTCAACTTTTATTCATTACTCATTGTTGTCATTTATAACCAGTTAGATGTAAACATATATCAACAATATATACTTTCATTCTCTAGGTCACTTAACCCATTTCTAGGTCACTTAACCTATTTTCCTTATCTTAGGGTTAACCACTTTCCATAAATAGAAAGTTCTCCAATACTTTATCATTTAAATATTCCTTCTTGATTTTGTCACTTCTCTTTATCATTTAAATAATCTTTCTTGATTTTTTCACTTCACTTTATTATTTAAATAATCTTTCTTGACTTTGTCACTTTACTTTATCATTTAAATAATGATTTCTTCTTTTCAATAACTTTGAATTCTTTGACCTTTTGGGGCTTCAAGCCAACATATGAGGGTCCTCCAACTTTGTAAGGTCATAACTCTCAAACCATGAGGAGTTATGTGACATTCCACCTACCACCGGAAATGACATGACAAACACTATCCATCTAGGATAGTTTTACCAACAACTTCACTGATATTCATCTCATTATTCCACATATAAGCATGGGTTCTCCATCCACACTTCAAGGACAAATCAATCGTAAATCGTCTTCCCATGAGGG
>ML786727.1:854595-887755 GCA_009831015.1 Picea engelmannii | reverse complement strand
CATCAATGACAACATGATCCAACAATCTCCCCCTTTGGCATTGATGTCAATACCAACATTGATGTCAACACCAATTACCAATTATTTATTTCAACATGTAGATAAGGCATTCTCTACATCAATAGTCAATGTGACTATCTCTCCCCATCAATAATCATCAATCACATCAATGTGACTATCTCTCCCCCTTTGACATCAATGGCAAGGGGCCATTATCCCCTTGGGGCTGCTCCCCCTGCTTGAACTCTCCTTGGGGCTGCTCGCCCTGTCTAAATGCCTTTGATATTCCTTTGAATAATCTCTCCCCTTTTTGAACAAGGGATATCACTCTGATTTAATGTTGAAGATACCTCACTCATACTCCCCCTCTGACCATTGCTCCTCTTGGAGTTATGCCTCTGTGCTCTTTCTTCAAATATAGAGATATTTTCTAGGTTGCATCTGATAAATATATCCTCCTAGAATCATGGGAAGAAGAATGACTCCCCCTATGGGTATGTCTCCCTCATGCTATAAATATGATCAACATGCAATTGATACTGCTCAACCAGATCATAGATCAACTTCTCTTTCAATGACGATCCTTGGACCTATCCATGCATCAAACTTGTGCCATACCATACATCATGAAACAAAATATATGTCAAAAATAAAATAGAGAATCATGAACAAAATATCAACCAAGTACATCATGTACCAAAATGTGCCCACCATGCATAACACCCATGTACATCAACAATGTACATCAACATCATACAATGTGCCAAAATATATCATCCATGGAATGTATCAATCATATGCCTCTATCAACATGTCAACATGTTCATCTACCAATATGTCAACCATGTGCATCTACCAATATGCCAAACAAGTGTCATATCGCTCATGATATGTCTCTACCATGAACCAAGTGCGTCAATCATCAATTGCATCATATACCAAAATATATGCTAATCAAGTAATACCAATGATGTACTTTTAGCCAAGTATTCATCATCCAAACATACACCAAACATGTACATCAACATGTATCACTACTTGTACCAAGAAAGTATGCCAAATCCTCCATAAAATATGCGCCAATCAAATTGTTAGTAGGTGCCTCTACCAATCATGCATCGACTATAGATCATCAATGATGTACAACATTATCACCTCATCAACTCACTAACTACATGTCCCAATATGTATCCCATTCCTATGCCAAATGCATGCATAAATTTTTCCAACAAGTAAGCTTCCAATAAGACATCATAAGATATATCAATTAAACTCAAAATATGTACCAGCCATGTTCACCAACAGATCATCATCAATCCTCCATACTAAGCATCCAACAACACATGTACTAGTAGTATGCTTCAATAGATCAATGATATCACATAACCAAGGTGCCATAACTTCACTGTCATAAACAACATTGTTCTTCAACAGAAAATGCCTCAATTCATACTCATGGGTTAGTGCCATGCATCCAAGATGGCCTTTCGTTATATTTATCATCACATTACATAATTCAATATAGAATCATGAAATCCTGCAACAAACAGTGTCATAACCTGCAACAAATAATGTCATACCCTGCAACAGAGTGTTATACCATCACATCAAGCTGCAACCCATGTGCATTGCCTTTTTCCCAAGGCTTTACCACATATACGCGGACTGCTGCACAACAACTCGCGTATGTACGTGACCTATTCAAGGTTAGCCTGCGTATGTACGTGACTGATACCACTATCACCCATGTATAGCTTAGTGGATGACACACTTGAGATTCCCTTAAGGCTTCCATTTTGTTATGGCTGCTCAGTCTTCTTCACCCACTTTTGAAGGTGTCCCTGCTTCTTAGAGCTTGAGCTCTGATCATCCATCTTTTGAAAGATGTCTCCCTTCCTTACTTCATTCCTTATTCTAGTCATTCTATATGAAGTCCACATCATAGATCTTCTTCTTATGTTCCATCACTCCTGGGATTTGTGGACAAATCCACTACAACTATAGCATCTCATGGTGTTACAATGAACAACAATGTGTCCTACTTGATCACATATCCAACACATAATGGTGTTATAAAATCCTCCATTATATGTCCTTTCATAAGCTCTACATTCAAAAGATTTGTGACCATATTCATTACATGAATAACAATTCCCATGAAAAATACTTTCATACCTTAGCTTTGGTGTCCCAAAGATAACTTCTTTATGTCTTCCTTGCTTTGTTCTTTTGAAATTTTCTTTGCCTTGTGTGGATGGTTGATTTGTAACATTGTTTTCCTTCTTTGATGGACTTACCTCATGCTTCTTTGAGGTGCTTGCTTCAACATGTATAGCTTATTATTTGTATCCAAGACCTGATTTATCATATGGAGATCTTTGAATTTCCAAAACCTCATTCAATATTTGTGAGCTATTCAAGAATTTATTTGACTTCTCCACTTTCTTTCTAAGTTCAACAATTTTAGATTCTAACTTGCAACATGATTCTTCCTTTTCATTAATTTGATTTTTCAATAGTTCCTCTACCCTTTTGGATTCTTCAATTTGGGTCTTGAGATGGACAATAGTTTCAAGACTTTTGCTAATCTCATCATCTACCTTCATATCTTCTTTTTCATTCTTTAGTATTGTGATCTCTTCTAACTTATTCTTATTGCTCTCTTCTTGTTCTTTGAGCATTCCCTTTAACTTCAAGATGTTCCTTTGATTCCTCCTAAGAAGCTTCTTAGTTTTATCCGAAAGATAGTTATAGTGTGTATAATAATGATCATTACTATATCTATATAAACCCTCTTCAACTTCTTTTTGAAGTTCTAATAGATTTTCTTCTATTCTTTCCATGGGATAACTACCATCAAACTTTACACAAACTGTTTCTAGATCTTCTTCTTCACTTGAGAAAAATTCAACATCATCACATTTTGAATCATTTCCATCAAGTGTCTTTGGAGATTCTTTACCTTCATTTGAWATACTTTTGAGATCTTCCTTTGTGCAATCTTCACTTGAAATGTTTTCAAGATCACATTTTGAAATAATACAATCAAGGGTTTTTGACAATTCTTTACCTTTGATAATCTTGATGGAGTGGTCTTCAATATCTTCCTTCTCCTTCTTGCTTTGATATGTCTCTTCTAGATTTAGCCATAGATCCTTGGTGGAAGTGCATTGTCCCATGCTCTCTTTGACAGGGCTTGAGAGTCCACTAAGAATGGTCTTGAGAGCCAATGCATCATTCTTCTTTCCTTCCCTTTGAGCTGCAAACTTTGACTTGTTCTTCAAAGGAATTGATCCACCAATGGCTACCTTCCAAATCGTTGCTCCCATCGTCTTCAAATGTAATCTCATCTCTATTCTCCAATTAGAATAGTTTTCCTCATCAAGGATTGGAACTTTATCATCCATTTGTGTGTCTATGGATCTCCTTCAAGCTTGTCAAGGATTGTAGTGAAGACACACTCTGTTATGAATCGTTGGACACACCTACCACACTTAGAGGGGGGGTGAATGAGTGTGGGGATATTATCTTAAAACTTCCCTCTTACACAAAACTCCTTAGTTAGCATTCAACTTTTATTCATTACTCATTGCTGTCATTTATAACCAGTTAGATATAAACATATATCAACAACATATATCAACAATATATCATCAACAAATCATCTCCACAAGGAACACAAAGAACACAAGGTATATGTACAATTTTTCTTTTTATTACGGATTGCAATCCTTGGGGTTTATCAGCAACAACTGAATAGAGTACAACTCTACAAGAGAACCATCTCTATAATTCAAGACTCAGCTTGCACCCTCAGCACCAACTGAGACGAGGAAACAATCCTCCACAGATACCAATCTATCACAGGTACATGACCTGTCAGTAGTGCAACTTGCGTGTGTACATGTCCTGGCTCACAACAACCCACATATGTACATGGAAAATCTATACATCAACCTGCGTATTCCTTCTAAGCTATTAGGGTTTATCCTTTTCATCACATACTCAGATCCTTTGCAACCTGCAAGCATAATTTCTTCTGTCTTCCACTGTCCAAACTGACCACCATCCAGTCACAACACATCCAAGCTCTCCAATAGCTTACTCATGCTCCACAACCAATCAATATGAATGCTAACTCAATCATGTATAAGCAATTAGTATACCATATCAATCATATCACAACTGAATCACAAGAGTACTGCTCACTCCATCAACCAACATTAACCACATCAAAACAACCATACCAAGAATTCCCTAAGAATTCACAACACAATAAGAAATACTATCCATCAAGACAATAGTGTAACCATACTAGTGTCTCAGTGACAGATCTGAGCCCATAGAATGCATATCTGGAACCTGCTTCAGTCAGCTCAATCATCATCTCAAACAAAAATCTCCATGATTTTATCCATTGTACAAGCCCTGTCCTCATACAACCCATGTATGTACATGCCCTTGCCCATTGCAGCCCACATACACCTCAGAAACTAGGGTTTCTGAAGCTCTGAGACTTTTTCCGTCAAGATCTCCGATATTGACGAAACTTTGATGCGTTCATGAGATCCTCCTCATGCTCTCTTTCTTAGAATAGATCTTCAATCATGCTCAAGAGATCCACACCAAAGATGCTCTCACAAGAAGCTCTCCATTGATCCACAAAAAGGATGTTTTGCAAGAGACCATTGCTATCTTATTTATACTTTCATCCTCTAGGTCACTTAACCCATTTCTAGGTCACTTAAACTATTTTCCTTATCTTAGGGTTAACCACTTTCCATAAATAGAAAGTTCTGCAATACTTTATCATTTTAATATTCCTTCTTGATTTTGTCACTTCTCTTTATCATTTAAATAATCTTTCTTGATTTTGTCACTTCACTTTATTATTTAGATAATCCTTCTTGACTTTGTCACTTTACTTTATCATTTAAATAACGATTTCTTATTTTCAAGCACTTTGACTTCTTTGACCTTTTGGGGCTTCAATCCAACATATGAGGGTCCTCCAACTTTGTAAGGCCATAACTCTCAAACCATGAGGAGTTATGTGGCATTCCACCTACCATTGGAAATGGCATGACAAGCACTATCCATCTATGATAGTTTTACCAATAGCTTCACTGATCTTCATCTCAATATTCCACATATAAGCATGGGTTCTCCTACCACACTTCAGGGATAACTCAACCGTAAAGAGTATTCCCATGAGGGCTTTCACCATAAGGGGACCACTTTGGAGTTCATCCATTTGTGCACCTTATCAACCATGATAAGATCAATCCAACTATGCATCATGTATCAATGACAACTCATTGATCCATCTTCATCTATGCATTCTCATCAAGGACAATACATATTACATTTGACATCAATCATCAATCAATCAATCCTTTGGCATCAATCAATCACTTGACATTAATGACAATATGATCCAACAATCTCCTCTTGACATCAATCAATGACATCAATAAATCAAACCATTGGCATCAATGAAAACATGATCCAACAGATCAATGATTAGGATTAAACATTGTTCGGAGTCTGACAAGACTATTTAGAGTACTATCTCCGACCATTTGAAGTTCCACTCCAAATACTGCTGCACTTAAAATATCCAACTGTCCAATCAAAATAAGATCAATAGCTAAGGAAATTTTGCTCTGGAAATCTAATTGTGGTTTAAATCCTTCAAAATTTTTAAAGGGAATAAGCCCGTGGATATGGTTTTTGGTCACGTGAAGAAAAGAAATGGATTAATGTCTAATTGAATCTGCAATTAGTTGGGCATGAGATTCAATCCAAGGCCATGAAGTTGAGAATTTCAAATAGAGTAGAGTCTAAATAATTTGTTCTGTGGGAGTCCTAAGGCTATAATTTTGGTATCAGAGAATAAGATACCACCAGATCATGTTCATGAGAAGAGAATATGCTTCCCAGGAGAAGAGTTCGAGGCATACCAGTTGCAAACGTTGAATTGCAACATGAGGTGAGACAATTCCGATCAAGGATGGAAGACATGGAGACTTCCATGAAGAGATAACCTGATATAGGAGGTATCAACGAAAGTGAAGAGACCACAACCTATGAGGAAGATGAAGAAGAATAAACAATAGAATAAAAGTTGATTAGGGTGATCACAAAGGTCGGGGCTAGACCAAAAGTATAGGGATCAATGTATGAAGGTAGTTTAAATGTTGAATAATTGATTGAATGCTTAAATGCGCTTGATAAATATTTTGACTATAAAGATGTGGATGAGGATTAAAAGGTGAAGTATGCTATGACAAGGTTAAAGGTTCATGCAACACTATGGTGGGATGAATTAAAAGCAAGAAAAAATAGAAAAGGGAAAAACAAGATCAGGAATTGGGATAGAATGATTGCTAAATTCAAAAGCAAGTTCATGCCTAAATATTACCAGCTGAACCTGTTCAGACAATTACAAAATCTAAGACAAAAGACTATGATTGTGAAAGAATGTACAAAGGAATTTTACAGATTGACAATTAGAGCTAGTCATATTGAGGAATATGTTCAAAAAGCAACTAGGTACATTAATGGTTTGAGGTATGAGATGCAATATGAAATTAGAATTTTGTTCTTGAACATAGTTGAGAATGCCTACCAAGTAGCTTTGAAAGTAGAGGAGAAGCTGGCAAAACAACAGAGCTAGAAAACCAGAGGAATAGGTCCAACAAGAGGCAAAGGACAATCCAGTCACATAGGAATATTTCAGACTCCAAGAGATGAAGGAATCATCTCAAACTCAATTAATCAACCATTAAGAGGAGGAGAACCTAGAGGCATGATATTTTTCTCTAGAGGTAAAGGCAGAGGAGGCAGAAAAATAAGATGTTACACATGTGGAAAGATAGGTCATATGTCATGGGACTATCCAGAAAAAAAATCAGTAGGTCAATGAAGTGCACATGTTTCAAAAGCCAAGGAAGAGAATGTGAATGCAATATCAAAAGAATAAGTTATTAAGGTAGGGGAGTCATTGTTGTTGAAAATATTTTTGATCAAGTCAAAGAAAGAAGGTAAAGAACCATCTTAGAGGAAAAGTCTATTCAGAAATGTATGCAAATCGAAAAGTAAGTGTTGAAAAGTTGTTATTGATAGTGGTAGTACAAATAATTTGGTTTCCATAGAGATGGTACATAAGTTGGGACTAAAGAGGACAGTGCATCCCACTCCCTACAAAGTTTCCTAGTGTTAGAAAGGACATCAGATTTTGGTGAATGAGCAATGTAATGTGGAAATAAAAATTGGCAGCTACAAGGATGAGCTGTTATGTGACATAATGCCCATGGATGTTTGTTGTATTTTGCTGGGAAGGACATGGCAGTATGACATAAAATCCATTCATGATGGCATGAGAAACAATTATTCTCTGGATAAAGATGGAAACAAGCATGTATTGTTTCCCTTGTAGGATGAAGGAGTCAAAGAGGAAGTTGGTCCTATTGTATCGATGATGAGTGGAAAGGAACTACTCCAAGGGGTCAATAAAGAGGAGGTACATTTTTCATTGATTGTCAAACCTAAGGTAATACTTACAAGTACAAATTTGGATGATTTGCCTACAAAAGTTAAGACCATGTTAGATAAGTTAGTTGGTATTATAGTTGATTATTTCCCAAATGCATTACCCCCTATAAGGAGTATTAATCATCATATTGTTTTCATTCCAGGAGCAAGTTTTCCTAACAAATAATCATATAGAATGACACCTTGGGAAAATGAGGAGATAAACAAGTAGGTGCAAGAGATTTTGGATAAAGGACTAATAAAGGAAAGTTTGAGTCCATGTGTTGTTCCAACCGTACTCAGCCCAAAGAAATATGGAGGAAGGCAAATATGTAGTGATTCAAGAGAAATCAACAATATCACCATAAGGTATAGATTTCCATTTCCTAGAATTGAAGATCTGTTAGAATGTTTGAGTCATAGTGCTAAGTATTTCTCAAATATTGATTTGAAATATGGATATCATCAAATAAGGATTAGAGAAGGGGATGAATGGAACACTGCTTTCAAAACTAATAGTGGGTTGTATGAATGGTTGGTGATGCCTTTTGGGCTCAAAAATGATCCAAGTACTTTCATGAGATTGATGAATGAGGTTTTGAAAGAATTCATTGGAAAATTTGTGATAGTGTATTTAGATAATATCTTCATATATAGTCAAACAAGAGAAGAAGATTTGAGACACACCAAGATGGTTTTGAGTACTTTACAGAAAAACAAGTTGTTGATCAATTTAAAGAAATGCAGTTTTATGAAGGGTGAAATGATATATTTGGGATTTGTGATATCTGAGAATGATTTAAAGATGGATCCATAAAAAGTGCAAGCAATTGTAAATTGGCCTACTCCAAGGAATGTGTTTGAGGTAAGGAGTTTGCATGGTTTAACAATTTTTTGATAGAAAGTTCATAAGAAGTTTTAGTCAATTATGTGGTCCAATTTTGGAAACATTAAGGAAAGAAAGCAACCATTTAAATGGATAGAAGAAATAGATAGGAATTTCAAATTATTGAAGAAGAAGATCACTCAACACCCTATTTTAGTTTTTCTAGACTTTAGTAAGTTTTTCCAAGTTGAAACTGATGTTAGTGGAACTGCAATAGGAGTGGTCTTATGTTAGATTTTCCTTACTTACAGAGCATTAGTGTTTCTGGTGTTCTTTTACTTCATTACCATTAACATATATATCATGTACTAAGTAGTAGCAACATAAACAAGAGACAAAAAGAATAGAAGAGATTTATCCTGGGAAAACCCCAAATGGGGGAAAAGACCCAACAACCTTTCTTAGATAGATTTTGTTCACAAAGAAAGTCCAAACAGATAAACCCTAGAACAAAGGATAGCTCAACCAAAAATACCACCATAGCCACAAAAAAACACTATACCAAGATATCATGCCTCCTCAAGGAGTAACACACAAGCGAGAGATATCAAAAGACTAAACAAGAAGAAAATGAGTCACTGCGGTTGTTGCATCACCTTTTCCAAACTTGTGCCTTGCTTATATGTATATGAGAGAGTGTGAGTGAGTGAATAAATGAGCTAAGGTGCCTCCTTATTTATAGTCTTCATGTCCTTCTAGATGGGCCGACTTCTCTTCTAGGAAGGTGTCTTTTCATTATTCTTTATTCTTCTGGGTCGAATTATCTTCTGGGGTATTTTAACATCTATCCAATGGATCTCTTACTTCCATAATATTCTCCCCATGTAAGAAAGGTCATATAGGAGGGAAACATCCTCCCGCAGCTACCAAACATCAACACTTCCTCTTATCTAGGGAGGAATCTTTCACGATGTATTCATCTAATATTCCACTGACTACTCTGCAATATTTTGGTAGCACACAACTGCCACAATGCCATCAATAGCTCAAATAATCTATCAAAGTATCTGCAATCAAGTAGAACTCAACTACTCCCAATGTGAACTAGTAGTCTCCATGTCAATCAACTAGTAGTGGACAACTACTACAATGTTATCCAGTAGAATAGGACTGTGTTGATCCATAGTAGTACACAACTACTATCTGGTGGTACAAAACCACTCCAAGTAGCATAAAACTATTATCCAGAGACACATTGTCTCTCTCCTGCAATCAACTAATAGCTACACAAGCTACCACCATGCAATCTATCAGTCTCTATGATTATGCAACAATCAAATAGTAACACACAACTACTACCATGCCATCAACCATAATCATAGTCTGCAACCTCCATTATTATGCAACAATCAGCTAGTATCACATAGCTACTATAATGCCATCGACCATAGTTAGGATCCAACTAACTATGCAACAATAAACTAGTATCACACACCTACTACAATGCCATAAACCATAGTCATCTGTAAGACTATGTAGCAATCAACTAGTAGAAAGCATCTACTATAATGCCATCATCCATAGTCGTTCCTATGATTATGCATAAATCAATTAGTACCATACAACTACTACAATGACATCATTCATAATCATAGTAAATGTCTCTATAACTATGTAGCAATAAGCTAGTAGCACACAACTACTACAATGCCATCTACCATAGTTATAGTCTCATCTAGTAGAATGAATCTACTTCCATAGTCCTCATGACTGTGTGCATGATGATTCTTCTCTCATAAAGTCTGACAATGCATTACACCCTCAATCACATGACTGGTCTAGGGAACCTTTGGCCAGAGGGGTTAGTCGGCATGATACTAAACAACACACCTCCCTCTCAATGAGGGTGGACATTATGCATCACGCCAAGCTTGTCTCTGGAGCACCTTGAGTCTTTTTCACTCCTATTCAAATCAACATGACTAATAGGAGAAAGACTATGCCTAGGCCATTCACCACTAGCCAAGTCGGCAGAGATAATCCTATGAGTGAATGTATCATTCTCCCTTGGCCAAATCAACATGAGCAATCTGGGAGAATGTTTTCTTGATGATACTCATATGTCCATTGCCTTGGAAAAAGGTTTGGTGAGAATGTTCAGAATCTACTCATCTATGGATGTGTACTGGAGCTTCGTTTCTGCCTTCTGCATTATGTCTCGGATGAAGTCCTGTAAGAAATTTTGAAGCCACACTACTTCACGGATTGTAATATTGGCTGATATATACTCTGCCTATGTTGTACTAAGTTCCGTTGACGTCTACTTCCTTCTCAACCATGATATCACACTGATCCCATACTGAAGCATCATCCAGAAGTACTCTTCCTATCCACTGCACTTCATGCCCAGTCAGATTTTGTATATCCCTACAGCTTCACATTTCCATCCGAGGCATATCTCATTCCATATCTACTTGTACCATGTAGGTATCTCAACATATGTTTGGTTGTGAACCAATGTACATGTCAAAGTTCAACCGTGTACTAACTCAAGGCATTCACTGCAAAGCATATGTCCGACCTGGTGTTAACCAGGTACATCAAGGATATAATCAACTATCTGTACATTGTGGGATCCACCAAATATGAATATGAATCACTTGGTAGTTTTAGACTTATTTTCATGGGTGTGGCCATGGAATTGTCGTCCATCATCCCAAATCTCTGCAGGATCTCAACAATATATTTTCCTTGGCTAAGGAAAATATCATCTGATCTCTGCCACACCTCCAATCCCAAGAAGTAATGTATCATATATAAATCCTTCATCTTGAACTCTGAAGTGATCTCCCTCTTGCACCCAACTATGAGCTTCTCATCTCCTGTCAGAAACCGGTCATCCACATATAGGATCAATGGGAAACCATCCCCAAGCTCATCAAATAACTGTCTGATCTGGTATATTATGCCTTGGGTTCCTTCTTAGGCCTATACAAATTCTTCTTCAATGTGCATACATGAGACTCCTTCTCATGTAGCTTGTGGCTTCTCTATGTAGACTTGTTCTGGCAATTGGATAAAGTGTCTTGTCCTAATCTTCTCCCTCTTGCTGGGAGAATCTTCAAGCCACAAATCAAGCTTTGTAGATCTCTATGCTGCCATCTGAAGAATGCTTGATCTTGTAGATCAACTTGGAAGTCACCATTGACTTCCCTTCTGGTCTCAGAACCAAGGCAAGAATCCACATCCCAATCCTTCTTATTGGCTTCCTCCTCTATCACTAAAACAAGGGAATACTCCCAGGAGGTCTCATATCTCCTCGAATACTCTAAAATTTTGATGTAGATTCATGTCTGTTAGTATTGGAATATGTCTCTCTCCCATATGAATATGAGGAGGAATACTTTCTAAATGAAAGTCTCTAAGAAATTGTCTCTCTTTGAGATCAGGATCACTCTAAATTTTCATGCTCCTATGAACTGTCCTGGGGAGGTTGGTCCTCCCTACTAGATCTCGAGGGATAACTCCCTCTAAACTCTAGCTCCTTCTGAGCTAGTAGTGGTGGGGCCGCTTGCCTCACCACTGGTGGATCTATCTGTTCCTCCTCATGGTATGGTTCCTCTAAATTGTTTCCTCCTCCAGTCGTTATCATAGCTCCCTCTCAGATCTATTAACCATGACCTTCCTGAAACAAGAAACAAGAAAAACCAAGAACATCTCCTAGAGGAGATCAAATTCTCTTGTACACAAGTGAATTATTAATATGAGTATTCACCTAAAGTTATTCGTACCAACAATAATCAAGTGTTTACTAAACTAACAATAAATATAGCAATAATAGAATTTAAAGACTATTATTCTAGTTACAACACTTACTTAAACTACAACAATATAAAGATATCAAACCTGATATGCAAACCTAGAGTTTATCTCCTACTATCCCACTTGAGTTTTCTTCTATAGTATTCTCAGTAATGTGCTTGGAAGCACTATTGGCTAAAGGAAATACTATTCATCCTTTGACTTCTGCTCTTCAACATCTACTGCATATGCATGGTGATTTCTCTTCTCATGTTTAACAGGATAATGTGTGGCATAATGTCCCATCTCCTTGTAGTTGTAGGATATGATATTTGACACATCCTTCCTATGGCGTGGTTTCTTATACTTCTCCATGATTCCTTATTCCCTTTCCTTTATCTTCTTCACTTGGGCAACAAGTTCTTGATTTTCATCATCATTAGTATTATGTGATTTGGATATCAACCTAGATTCCTCTTGGATGTAGTCTGCCCATAGCTTGTTGAACTTGGGAAATTTTATTTTTGCGTGAATCCCTTGAAAAACTGGATCCCAAGAGGAGGAAAATCCATTGAGTGTAGTATTCATGAGTTCAGTGTCTTCTACTGGATCTCCAATGGCTGCTAACTGAACCTTGATCTACGAGATCCTCATGAAAGAGTTGGCTATTGTTTCTAGTTTGTTCATTGTCATGTTTCTGAGTTGATGCCTTAGAGTAACATTTCAAATGGTATTCTTACTTTCATAAAGTCTGGTTAAGGTATCAAATGATTCCTTCGGTGTCTTTAGTTATGATATATTATTTATCAGATGATCATTTATTGAGTATTTCAAGATCCTCTTGGCCTCGACTTCATTCTTCCTGAAATTTCTTTGGCGTCTTCTTCTGGTTATGGAAGCATATGCTTGATATGATCCAATAAATAATTATCTTCTGGAATGAGGAGAACTCTGTGCTTCAAGGATATGAAGTTATCTTCTCCATCCAATCTATATTCAACTCTCATGTTGGTTGACATTTTTCATTTTTAGAAATCTAACACTGAAAAACCTCGATTTTCAAACTTCACCAAATTGCATGCTGAGGGTTTCAGGGGGTGTGCTAGGTTAGGGCACACTTCTCTATGAAGGGATTATCTCCAATGAACTTGGGATAGTTATCAATGATCTTGACAAATTATTGCAGCTGTAAGGTGCTATTGTAGCGATCTTCCTTCAAGTGGTCAAATTGTTCTGAAGGAAACCAACTCTGATACCATGTTAGATTTTCTTGATTTACAGAGCATTAGTATTACTGGTTTTATTTTACTTCATTACCATTAACACATATATCATGTACTAAGTAGTAGCAACATAAATAAGAGACAAAAAGAACATAAGAGATTTATCCTGGGAAAACCCCAAATTGGGGAAAAAACCCAACAATCTTTCTTAGATATATTATGTTCAAAAATAAAGTCCAAACTGATAAACCATAGCACAAAGGCTACCTCAACCAGAAATACCACCACATTTGTAGCTGCAAAACTATACCAAGATARCGCACCTCCTCAAGAAGTAGTGCACAAGAGAGAGATACCAAAATATTGACAAGAAGAAAATGARTCATTGTAGTTGTTGTATCACCTTCTCCAAACTTGTGCCTTGCTTCTATGTAGCTGAGAGAGTGGGAGTGAGTGAAAAAATGAGCTAAGGAACCTCCTTATTTATAGTCTTCATGTCCTTCTAGCTTGGTCAACTTCTCTTCTCGGAAGGTTTCTTTTAATTATTCTTTTTTCTTCTAGGCCGACTTCTCTTTTGGGGTATTTCAACATCTGTCCAATGCATCTCTTGCTTCCAGAATCTTCTATGCATGTAAGAAAGGTCATCTAGGAGGGAAATATCCTCCTATAGATACCAAACATCAACATCTTAAGTTAATAACAGATACCAATTGCATATTTTAGTGAAAAATTGAATGAGGCTAAACATAAATATTCTTGTTATGATAAAGAATTTTACGCAATTGTCCAAGCACCAAAGAAATAGAAACATTACCTTATGACCAAAGAATTTGTTCTATACACTGATAATAATGATGCATTTCAATTCATAGGTAGTCAATCAAAATTAAATCAGAGACATGCTAAGTGGGTTGAATTCCTGCAGAATTTCACATTTGTAACTAAGCACACTAGTGATAAGGAAAATAAAGTTGTTGATGCATTGAGTAGGATTAATTTAATTTTGCAAGAATGTCAAGTCATCGCTTTAAGATCCGATGGACTGAAGGAGATGTATAAGTAAGTTGCAAATTTCAGAGATGCTTATGCAGCCTATGAAAATCCAGTTTGCCAATAATAGAAACCAGTGGTTGAGCTACATGATACAAGAAGGATTGTTGTTCAAGGATAGTAAATTGTGTATACCTGTATTTTCCATGAGGGAAAATATGATCAAGGAAAAGCATAGTGGAGGATTGTCAAGACATTTTGGACAAGACAATACCTTTTCTTAGATTGATGCTTTTTATTTTTGGCCAGGTATGCAGACTTATGTGAAAAAGGTTTGTAGAGAGATGCAAAATTTGTTAGCATGCTAAAGAGAGAAGTCAAAATACAAGTTTGTATCAACCACTACCTATCCCAAACAGGCCATGGGATTCAATGAGTATGGAATTTGTGTTAGGATTTCCAAGGACACAAAGAGGTAATGAATCTATTTATTTTATGGTTGATAGATTCTCTAAAATGACACATTTTATTGCTTGTATAAAGACCAGTGATGCAACCAATATCGACAAAAAATTATTCTTTAAAGAGGTAGTAAGATTGCATGGTTTGCCTAACAATATTGTTTTTTATAGAGACACTGGATTTGTGGGACATTTTTGTAGAAATTTATAGAAGAAACTTGGTACTAATATTAGTTTTGTCTTAGCATATAACCCACATACTGATGGGAAAACAAAAGTGGTGAACAAAAATATGAGAAATATTTTGAGGAGTCTTGTGAATGAGTATCCTAAGCAGTGGGATCAAGTGCTTGCTCAAACTAAGTTTCCATATAATGATTCACCTAACAAAAGCACAATAATGAGTCCATTTCATATCTTGTATAGAATGCACCCAAGATCTGTATTTCAATTGAGGAATTTGGGGAAACAGGAAATGAGAAGTGTTGATTGTGAATACTTTACAATGAGTATGCAGTAACTACAAGAAGAAGTCAAGCATAGGTTACAAGAAAGAAAAAACAAGTACAAACAGAGGGAACACATGAGAATAAGACCAGTGGATTTTTAGGTTGGTGACTTAGTAATGACATACTTGAGAAAGGAGAGATTTCCTATAGGGACCTATAACAAATTAAAGCTTAAGAAAATTGGGCCATGTAAGATTTTAAGAATTTTTTTTCTAATGCTTATGAAATAGAACTTTCAAGAGACATTGGAATTTATACAATCTTTAATGTTTAATATTTTTATTCCTTCAGAGGGATAGATGATGTTTCAACAGATCAACCTATAAGTGATGAAGATCATACTATTGGATGGAAAGAAAAATTTCCTAAGTAAGTTCAGAAAGAGATTGAAGCAGTGTTGGATAAGAATGTGACAAAAAGAACCAAAGGAAAAGAGTACTTCCAGTATTTGGTTAAATTGAAGAATCATCCAGTCAAGGATGCTACTTGGATGAAAACATCATAAATTTCTAAATATGACATAAATGTTGAAGATCTCATGAACAATTCTTTTCTTTCCCAGGAGTCTGATGTAGTGGCATCTGGCAGTAACTTTTAAGATTGACCTAATGGGTTACAAACATTTACTAAGGGAGTTGGTTCCCTAAATATTTCATTTATTTGTAATATATAGATATTTCTAGAAGATATCTTAGCAGATATCTTCTATCGAATAGTTTACATTGTTATTGGTTTGATGCAGATACTTAGAAACAATTTCTAGATTAGGAGTTTGTTGGGATGACTCAGGATTTTGTTGGTTTTTTGAGCTAGCCGAGAGCTCCAAATTATATTGAATATTTTTGTAATTGATTGAGGTGATCAAGTGTGAAGAGTGGTGAGACTGTGTGTGTGTGTTTTCAGAGGTCCGGGAGGCCGAGAAGGAACTGGACATTCCTGCTGTAAATTTTACTCCTTCTTTTATCTAAATAAAAGATCTATGTTTGTGAATTTATTTTCTCCAATTGAGTGTGGTTGATTTCTATGTATTCATTGTGGAAAAGAGTGGAAATCAATTGTGTTGTAGGGACTAATCAAGGATTTGGAATCCAAATATGAAAAATTCATGAGTTTTAGAGGTTCAGAATTTGACGACTGAGATCATATATGGGACGAAACCCTACTAGATCAATGGTCACCATTTGTTATCCATCAGACCACAAGTACTAGAGTGTTGCATGTGTTTCAGAGTCCTTTTATCAGAGTCTCTTGTCAAACTCCCAATACAATACTCTGATGTGAAATCTAATATGTCATCAGAGTAGTTTGCGAGGGAGATATATCGTCCATTAGAATAGATCTAGAGTAGATCTAACTGTCCATCATAAATTCAGTTTCAGAGCATGTTCCAACACTCCGATGCAAAAGAATTGAAGAATATTCCATCGCAGCCTTGATTTACATGCCAACAGATCTATTCGTCCATTTCGAGAAATGATCAACATTGGAGACTGAATGTGATCCAAATACGAAATCTATCTACATCATTCATCATAAAATGATCAAATGCCACAATTAAAGATTGTTAGGATTCTAAAAAGACCATTCAGAGAACTATCTTCAACCACTTGAAGTTCCACTCTGAATACCACTGCACAGAAAATATATGACCATCCATTCAAAAGAAGATCAATGGCTAAGGAAATTTCGCTCTGGGAATCTAATCGTGGTTTAAATCCTACGAAATTTATGAAAGGAATAAGCCTATGGATCTGGTGCTTGGTCATGTGAAGAAAAGAAAGGGCTTAGTGTCTAATTGAATATGAAATTAGTTGGGCACAAGATTCGATCTGAGGTTGTGAAGTTGAGAATTTCCAACAGGGTAAATTTCAAATACTTTGTTCTGTGGGTTTTGGAGCTGTAAGGATATCAAGCACATTGGGTGCTATGTGAACTGGAACTAAAAGAACACTACAATTCACTCCCCCTTCAAGAGTGACACTTGTTTATATATATATTTTTAAAAGTCCTTTATTTTTAAGAGAAGCATTTCATGGCTCCCAGGACCTCAGGGAGAACATATAGAAGGATGGATTATGGATTTTTATTTTTACAGTGTTAGCAACAACACTTATGGGCCTTCATCCTAGTGTTTCAGGAAGCTCCCTGCCCCCCCACACTTCGAATCCCCAAATCTCGTTTCGAGCAAGTGTATCCAGGAAGCCCTGTCAAAAGCGCACTTCAAAAATTAGGAAGCGTGCTTCAAAGCAGTTGAAGGAACTCCCTGGTGTTTTGAAAGGGTCCTACTCTGAAGCACACTTCATAAATTTTGAATCATGCGTCCAAGTTTCTGAAGCACACTTTCTCGAAT
This sequence comes from Picea engelmannii, assembly GCA_009831015.1. Lineage (NCBI taxonomy): Eukaryota > Viridiplantae > Streptophyta > Pinopsida > Pinales > Pinaceae > Picea > Picea engelmannii. The sequence continues at coordinate 870,059 of ML786727.1, read as the reverse complement.
GCTTCAGGCGCACTTCAGGGAAGGCCTGCGTGTTTCCTAAGGGACCTGCGAACTTAACCAAATCTATCTATCTATCTATCTATCTATCTATCTATATATTTGAGTGAGGGTGGGGCCTAGCTTAGGCTTAGGGTTGAGGAGAAGTAAAGGAGAAAAATAAAAGATCTCTTTCCCCTCCATTCTCCTCATTATTTCATATTTATCTTGGAGGAGAGATAAAATGAGAACTTGAGAGTGAATATTTGTAAGAGATTGGAGGAGAAAGCAAAGGAGAGCTTGGAAAAGTGAGCAAAGAGAAGCTTGGAGGAGAGAAAAAAGGAATCCATCTTCCAAAAATTTCAACTTTCAAGTTTCAAGAGATAAAGAGGTAATCCCAAACCCCAACTACCTCATTTCCTTGGGTTAACTTTGTTTATGTTTTTTTCCTCCTCTCCTACTCTTTCCCATTCCTTATTTTCCCTCATTTTATTGTAGGTTGTTCATCTAAAACTTGAAGAAAATGGTTTTCTTTTGGTTTATCATTCATGTTTTTCTTCTCATGGTGATGGTGGGGAGAAGGCATTGAAGGGAAGAAGATGAGAGTGGTGATTCTCATGATGACCCACAATATGAAGTTGGTGAAGTGTTTGAAGAGGAGGAAGAGGGAAATGTTGGACACAAATATTTATTGAGACCCTTGTGGCAATTTGTAACAAAAGTTTAGGAGGGGAGGGGTGGTGGAAGCATTAAATTTTTATGTCCTTGTGACTGTCATGATGGAAAACCTTATACCGGTTCATATGCTTGTCTAAGGAGGCATGTTTGTGGTGTAATGGACAGTGATGACAATAAGGGGTCGACTGGGATCACAGTTTTCCCTAATATATCCAAGGAACATAGAGAAAAATATATAAATATAGAGGAAGTTGCACAAAAAAGTATGGTAAAAAACAAAAGCTTCAATCCAATGCCTCATCTAGATTTGGTGACAACACATCTCCATATCCTCGTGGTTCTAGAACCTCTGGATCTAGAAGAAAAATAACATATTTCCTTGATATTAGAGGTAGGGATGAGGTGGATTCAAAAGTGGTTTGGTTTCTCTATACTTATGGTATCCCATTCAATGTGCTTCACTCCCCTTATTGGAATGATCTTGTCAAGGAATTCAACGAATCCCCCACAGGATACAAGAGCCCCAACTATGAGAAAGCTAGAATTGTGTTACTTGTCATGAAAAAAGAAAAAATTCAAAGAGCTCTAACAGGGTTTACAGATGAATGAGCATATGCTGGGGTATCCATTGTATCAGATGGTTGGACAAATGTTAGAAACCAACATTTGATCAATGTTCTTGGTGTCTCTGCTACCAGTGCAGTGTTTCTTGCAGAACATGAATCCTCTTCAATTATTGAATCTTCCTAAAACATTTCAGATCTCCTCTTGAAAACAATAAATGATGTTGGTCCTTCTAATGTGATTCAAGTAATCACTTATAATGCAACAAATTGTAAGGGAGAAGGTAAAATCATTGAGCAAGTTCATCCACACATCTTTTGGTTTGGGTGTTTGGTTCACACCTTGAACCTTTTGATACATGATATTGTCAAGCATAGAGAATGTCGATGGATTAATCAGTTGTAGAAGAGAGGGAAGCAACTCATCAAATTTATCACCGGGAATACAAGGGTCAATTAATTCTACATCACTCACTCTTGGTTGCAGCTACTTAAGATTGCAAACACTAGATTTTCTAGTATTACCTCACCTTTAGGTGCCTATTGAAGGCGAGACAAGATTTTGGTTCTATGGTGTTGAGTGATGAATGGGATGAATTGAGAAATGATAGAGAAGGTGTAACAACAATGAAGGAGACAGTCCTTGACAGTTAGTTTTGGTCACATGTTCGGTTTGTTTTGCAATTCGCCAAGCCAATTTATCACATGATCAATTTTACAGATCCAGATTAGCCAGTCATTGGGGAGGTGTATGAACAAATGGATAACATGCTAGGGAAAATTAAAGACATTGTTGAGCCTAAAGATTTCAACCTCTATAACCATATTTGTGTAGAGGTGAAAAAATGGTGGGAAATGCTAAATATTCCACTACACGCCTTAGCATATGTGATAACACCTAAATACTATCATGTATCATGGCTTTCATCACCAACACTTGGTGGTGGGACCAAGAAAATACCACACCAAGATCCAAAGATTCAAGCAGGTTATATGAAAGCATTAGATAAATTGATCCCAAACGAGGAGGAGTGTGAAAACATCAGGAAACAATTGAGCCATTACATCCTTAGCAAAGGTTCCTTTGGGACCAACCATGCAATTACATATCAAGGGAATATGAGTTCTCTTGATTGGTGGAACACACATTGAGGTGCTATCCCATAACTGCAACATTTGGAAATATGAGTGCTTTCATAGGTGGTGAACACTTCTTCTACAGAGGGGTGTTGGAGACCCTATAGTTTCATCCATAGTGTTGAAAGGAACAGATTGAATGTAAGTTGGACAAAGAGCTTGGTATATGTTCATTACAACTTGTGATTGTTGTCCCATTACTGTGAGGAGGTGCAGATGGATAAAAACTTGAGGTGTTGGGAAAACAATCCGGAGGAGGATAATTTGGAAGTTGGCATACTTCTTTTAGAGAAATTGGAGAGTGTTATTTTGGATGATGATGATCATGTTGAGATTCCACCCCCATCCAGTGTCAGGGTTCCCATGTCCAGGATTCCAACTACATAAGTAGGCCCTTCATATTTAGCTATGTCGCAACCGTCTACATCTACTTCTACACTACCACCACGTGGAGGCCCACACAATACCCATGGTGGTGGAAGGAGGATGGCATATTGTTTTGATGATTCTCTTTTTTCATCACTTTTTATGTCATAGTTTATAGATAATATATTCATAGTATTTGGCAACTAGCTCAGTTTAAACTTTAAACTTTATTGTTTTGGACCTTTCGGTCTTCATACTTCAGTGTAGATGGCCTATTTTTTAAACATAACTATTTGATCATGGCTCATGTTATTGTTGATAGTTTTTGGATATATGATTTCATTTCATAAGTTTATGGTCTACTTTCTATTATATCAATATGGTTTAAAAATTTGTATGTTGGTTTGTAAGTTTGTAATCGCTAGAATGTAGATGGTTGATGCTAAAATGATTAATAATTGATGTTCATGCACTATGTAATATGGATGTCATTTCTATTTATATTGATGTAGAAATATGCATGTTTTCATATATTTTGCTTTCATATATGTTTTCATGTTTTATATATATATATATATATATATATATATATGACGCTTCTGGTATGCTTCGCTTCCGAAGATTTTTGGAAAATGACGCTTCCCACACTCCCGCTTCCTAAAACTCTCTCAGTTTTCTCCCTCTTTGTGCAACACTCCTTCAACCCCTTCTTCCCATGAAATGAGTTACAAACCCTTCTTGGGGTCAATGAACCTAAAAACCCAAAATATGAGGAAACAAAGGGGAAGAAGTGTGAAAAGTGGTAAGTATGAGTGGGAATGGTATGATGACCCTTCAAGGAAACCCCCCAGTATCAACCCTTTTCCTAAGGGTGACAAACTTACTAATATACCATGACAACCACCAAGGTGAAATTAGGCAAAAGATATATTTTTCAAGCAAACATTCCATAATCAAGAAAAGACTCTTTGCACATGCTCAAATTCCTCAAATGTTAAAGTGACACTTACCATGAGATTGAAATTGTTACCTCATAAAGAAAGACATGTTGTCTTCTAGGGGCCAAACTGGTCTAGTATACGTTTCTCTATTGCTAGCGATGAGTGGTGATGTAATCATGATAAGGAGGAGATCTATATGCTTAATGTGGGCTCTTACTATCGACACTCCATGTCTTCTACCTGCGGGCCTTGATACATCATATCCTTAGTTACCCCTAGGCATGGGCGGTAACAGGACAAATTCTTAATCACTACATTAGCTAACATTTGAGGTAGATTTCCCTTGTACATAAATAAAGAGAGTTTTTCCCCATCTTTAATTTTTGTTTTGTTCTGTTTTAACTTTGCACATGCTTCCTTCATTTTATGATTTTCATTTTCATTTGATTTTTTATTCTAGTTAGGTTTCCTCTTCTCTCTTTCAAGATTCTTTCCTATTTCAAGAAACTTGGTGTCATGGAACCGAATATGTTTTTAGCACAATAGTATCAAAATCCTGAAAACCTCCATTTTGCTTCTAGATACGACTTTATTTGTCTGCATGAAACACTATGGTGCATTACTCCAAGTCAGATTTAGTAGAGGAACATATTCCTTTAGCAGATGAGCATTGCAATCTTAAGATGTAGTGACAATGAGATAATATCCATACCCAAGAGAAGGTGTTATGTTTGTTTGAAACTAATGAGACTCGAAACTACTTTAGGAAGGAATCTATAGTACTAAAGGTATGTTACTCAAGGATTTATCTAATCTATAATCAAGTTGGAAGATATCACTTTCATAGGTGTCATCCCTCATTCCTTTAAAGGAAAACTGGAATCCCCCCATCCACCTCTCTCTAAGTCCAAGAGAAAATTCATATTATAAAGTTAAAGGCTTGGGGAAAGAAATTTTGGCTCATGTGAAGACATGCAAGTATCTTCTTCAGGGCTATGGATGCTCGCTAGCAATGGATCAAGGCTTGTGATATCGGGGTGACTCTGTCAGGGCTATGGATGCTCACAGGAAGTGAAGCAACACCAGAGAAATGCATAATCAACTTGTATTTTCAATATTTATGATGCATCCTTTCCTTGTAGTACTTCACATGCCTTCCCAAAATGATCTGGTTTAAAAGAGTGCATTGTGGTAATTAATCACTTCTGGGCACAACCATAACATCTCTCTTGCATCATTCAAACTTGTCTCGTCAAATTATGCATTTTGAAAATTGTGGGACCTACTCATTCTCCCTTGGTTTATGCACCGTAAATGTTTCTATTCTTCAAAGTCTTGTGTTTAGATACCTTTCTTGCATAAATTAATGGCTTCGCCTAGTGTGTTGCCAATTGTTGTGATAGGCATCAACACCTTCCCTTTTTCTTTTGTCCTTTTTGATACAGTCATTTCCAACCAAGAAAATTGGACCCTCCTTTTGTCTTGAGACCCTATTAAATTGATGAAAAAATTTCTCATCTTCTTGATCTCCATTAAAGTCTACCCATTCCTCTTTGAGAAATTGTTTTGACATGCAATTTTTGTTTGGTTTTTGGAATATCAGTGAGTTTTTCATGAACTCACCTATACAAGCAATACCTATGAGTTCATGATTAACTCATCGATAAATTAAAAGGGCATACCACTTAACGATTTATAGAAGTGAGTTTTGGAGTATCGACAAGCTTCCCACCAAGTTTGTTGATACATTGGTGGACTTCCCCTCAATTTCATCAATAAGTATACCTTTACCATATCAATGATGTTGTAAACATCATTGTTGATACATAAACCCTTATAACAGTGAACTTCCTCCCAACTTCACTAACACGTGAACCTCAATACCAACAGACTTTCCACCATCACCTCTAGTACGTCAGAGAACTTCTCACTACCACCCTTGATGCATAAAGATTTACACCGGTCGAGTTCCTTTGAACTTCACGATACTCTAAAATTCTACATCAACAAAGTTATCATTATCATTATCATTCTCATTGTTTCACCCCTTGAGACCTTGTTCCATGTGCTGAATAAGTTTATAAAAGGGGAAACTCCATAGGATTATAGTTTTACCTTAGTCGTCGAGAGAGAAATAGAGAGAATTTGGGGCAAAGCAAGGAGAGACATCATGGTGTAGCACCCACCAACCTTCAAGCACCCTATTGTCCATGTGTCACTTTTGTGCCAGGTAATCATTCTATCCTAATCAATGTGGTATTTACACATTTCAAGTTTTTGGGGAATGTATAAGTTTATATTAAAGGAGGAGAGCTCACCGAAGAGCCCACCTTCCCTTGGATCACAACATTGTTGACCCCATACATTGTGCCTCCCCTTTGGCATCATCGAATCACAATCACTCAGTGACACTCGTCATTTATCTTATTCTAATTCCCAAATCCAAACCATATTGTCTCTACACTCGACCCATGATTATATAGCCACTTGACACCCTGCCCATGGGTGTGTTGATCCCAACACACTGAAAAGTCCTAGCCATTTGTGATCTGGCCCAAAGTTTATCCCTCACATTAATCCATACTTGGATAGCTTCAAGTCTCGAGCCCACATAACCGAGGGCTTGACTAACCCATATTCATCGACAATTAGTCATTTTTTGCAGAGTTCTATACCAACGAAGTTCACTAGCATTACGCCGATACTCTCTTCCCTTCACTTGTGAAGTTGTTATGATTTTCTATGGTAAAAAGTCCGCTTCGTTTGCAATGTTGATAAATTTCCAACTACTATATCGGAGGACTTGATGTAAACTAAATCGATACACGTTTTTCTATATCATAGAGGTTGATGCTAACATCGTCGGTATTGTTCCTTGCATACCAAAGAATTTCATGCTAACATTGCCAACCCATTTCTTTGAATACTGATAGATCTTGTACATTTATTGTTGATACTCACTTTACCATACTGGCATAATTTATATTATCAATTTCATCACATAGTAGTATAGTTGTTTTCATCGATGTCGGTACTACTTTTCTTTGTCGGCAGTGTTGATGTCATTCGCACTGATACTCCCAATATTTTCCTCCCTTCAACCAAGCCCGATTTCAGTGAAAATTCACTATGTCACCCATTATCCTCTCTTCTTTAGATGATGACTTTCCTCCTTATATCAATACTATTACTTCCTGAAACATTGATACAGGTTTGCATTGACATATTCATCTTTAACCTCCTAATGTTGCTCGAAATCCCAAGAAGTTACATGATTACAGAAACTAGCGCCTTATGTTCACTTTCATGATTTTGTTTTATTTCTAGTTTGGTGTATCAATGATGAGCATGTTTGTTGCAGATTCAAGTATGGCACCACAAAATAAGGCTACGAGCAAAGCTCCCATGACGGATGCCTTTGCAAATGGAAGTCACCAAGAATAATAAGTACATGTTCCAGTGCCAATTTATGATGGCACCATGCGATTTATTAAGAATGGGACTTCACTTAAATGGGGTGAAGTCTTCCAAATGTTTAAGAACTAGAGTTTTTGAGTAGAAGAAGAAAATAAATATGAACTCAAGATCTCCAGGAACATCTAGAAATCAAATTTACATTGGGTGGCATCCCATGCAATGGTTTTTACATCTGTGAACACAATCTCGTGGATAATATGGCATGTATACCTAGACAACAGATACATACTCAATGCCAATGGGAAACACATAGCATCATTTCGAGCGTCTGACATAGCCTCATACTATCACTTGGAGAAAATATATTTGTCATTGGATGAAGATCTTATCGGGAAATTTCCACACAAGGAAAAATATTTGTGCAAGATCTAGTACAATCCAGACAAGACATTCAAAATAAGACCCTCAGGTGAATATCCTATCATCTCATTTAGGACGTCATACTATTACATTGTAGCAATGTTGTGTAGGTTGTATGGAGAACTGGATGCATCAAATTTCACATTATCCTTGATGCCCCTCATACTATTGTGCCAACATCAGATCATCCTTCAATGTTGAAATATTGTAACTTCGAAGAATATTCTACTTATATTTGAGTCATTATTGTATATATCAAATCCCCTATTGTGGATTGATCAAGTTGGGTCTTGTATAAGATAAAATACCTTTTTGCGGATTGGTCAACATATATTTGTAATGTGGTATTTGTAAAGTCGGCCCCTATTAATTGTAAAGTGGTTTTAGTCACTTCTAGGAGAAGTCAACTCCACCAAGTGAAGAGTCACAACCCTAGCACCACCTCACAACTTGTATTTGTATGTGAGGATGGTGTCTCATTTGAACATACTCACCACACTAGCTCTGCAGCTATGAAGAAGTGCACAAGTCTTGGAGGAACTGCTACTACAGATAAGTGTGACATCAAGGAGGATTCTTGGTCTATGTCTTGGTATTTCTTGGTTAAGTGGTGTGCTACTCTTCCTATTGAAGGAGTAGAGGAGGATATTCTATTCGGTATTTTCTCTATCTATATTGAGAAATGTTTTTTTGGGTTTTATCCCCCAGGAGGGTTTCCCAGGATAATCTATGTGTCTCTATTGTTTTTGTGATTGCCTCTCTTTTAGTGATCTTATTTATGCATCTAATATGCTAAATGATTATAATAATAAAGAAGAACAATAACTGCTAGTTGTATAAGTAAAACATTGACATGGTTTTAGAGCAAGATTGAAAGAGACCAACTCACAGTTTATAAGAAGTGACTAGCCTCAACGCACCCTCTCCAAAATCCAGTTTTCAATATTGTAGTTGTTGCAGAATTAAGGTTTCTGCATAAACCCTATGTGTGACATTTTCCCTGTTTAAGGAGGACGTTGGGGGAAGTAACCACATATAGGAGCTCGCATCTAATCCCTAGATCATAATTCCTAAATTTGAAGTTTGAAAAATTAGGGTTTTCTCATAAAACCCTAAGGTGCAATATCAGTTGCAATTGCAGTGCCAGTTCCTTCATGCCATTTGCAACACCATTTGCAGTGCCAACACCAGTTGTAGTTCCAATTGTAGTGAAAGTTTTCGTGAAGTGTTGGGTCTGATTTTTATTGTCCTAGTCCGACTTAGCCTAGAAAATCAGCAACTACCTTTAAATTACAAGTTGAATCACCTGTCAAGTTTTAAAGGTTTGTTATTTATTGTCGCTGTTGTCAGATAGTGCCACTACCTGTCGATGTTGTCAAAGGTATGTACTTACATATGTTCAAAATGTATCATTATTCTAAAGGGTAATTGTAGGAGAAAGGATCTTTTTTCTAAACAACAATCGTAGATCCCGAAGGATCTCATATTCAACACATTCAAAGGAACAATTCACCTCAGGTTTGATCAATTTAATATTCCTCTATTTGTTGTGATCTAGTGAATATCCAGGTTTCATTTTGATATGTTGAATTTATCATACTAACCATTTGTCAAAATTAAAGTCAAAGTATTAGATTGATTCATGTTGATATTATAGAGTCTATTCCCTAACTCATATTTCTGTCAATATAGCATATTGTCTTAGTACAGAGGACAGGTTGAAGAAAATACTTGTCATCTTGAGTGAAGGAGTCTCAGAAGAAAAACAAAAACACTCATTCTTGAGGACAAGACTCCAGGTTCCAGGTTTGATTGATTACGTTGATAAGGTTCAAATTTGCACATGTCAACCTTGATAACTACCTCATTACAAGTAAACACTATAGTTGAGATAACAATCTTTGAAAAGTTTTATACTAGGTAGCATGTGAGCACTATTGAGATAAATGCTTACTGTAATCATTTACTAGATATAACTAAATTATCCTCTAGGAGAAACTTCTTGTTTTGTTTCCAGGTTACCATGGAGGAATGATTGATCACAACAATAGAAGAGTGTTTCTCTCATTTATTATTATTTTATTTCTTACTTTTGACCCTTGTTTCAGGCATGTCACAACTGATATCTTTGAAGGAGATACTGTGACGATCATTCTCACTATTGTTTTTATCATTATTATAAAGAGTATTATCCTTGTCTACTGTTTACCCCTTATTGTTCTTGTTCCAGGAAGGTCACAAGCGATAACCCTAAGGGAGTTATAATAACGATTGTAGGAGGCAACATATATTAGATGCAACTTGGAGAAGACTATCCAAGTTGTATATATGACTGTATACATCCATGTACTGAAGAAGAAGAAGAAGAAGATACTTTTTCTAGATATAGAACATCTGATATGGAGACAGATCACAGGGAGAAGAAGGCTCCAAATATGATTGAACATTAGAATAGAACTCATAGTAGAATTGGTAAATGGATAATGAAGCCACCTTGACAGGAAGAAGAATTCGTTTTGAAGTCTAACTCAACTTTTCATATTAAGACTTGGTATTCAACACCAATTATATCCTACAGAGACCATGAAGTTTTAGTAGACTCAGAAGAAATCAATACTAAGAGAAAGAATTCTCTCATAAAGGATCATATGGGAAAGATGGACATCTTCCATGACCTAAAAAAAAATGCCATGATTTTAGAAGACTAGATTGTAGCTTCAAAGACTTATAGGAGATGTGAAATCTCCTAGGAAGATTCCCTTGTTTTAGTGACAGAGGAGGAAGCCAGTTAGAAGGAACGGGACATGGATTTTTCCTTGAGACCATAAGGGAAGTGAGTGGTGACTTCCAAGATTGATATAATAGAATAATAATGTTGCAGATAATAGTATAAATATGTACGAAGATTGATTTGTGTCTAGAGGATTCTCCTAGCAAGAGGGATAAGACTGTGATGAGACACTTGATATAGTAATCAAAGGAATAGTTATAGTGTTCGTGAAGACATCCTGAACAATCGTGATTCCAATACAGTATGAGATTCATTGGGAGTAGTCCGTGTATTTGAGATTGAGTTACCTCCATGAAATAAGAAAATATACCTTCAGTATCAACCACTCTCAGATTCAAATGAAGCTATTTCCATGATAGAATGGAGGATCTAGTCTCAAAGTTTAGCAGCTATAGTGAGAATAGAGCAGTTATACTCAGCTTCAGAAATAGCATCTGTAGGTGCAGAGTCCCGGTTCTAGAAGGAACGGTTGTAGAAAAAGTAGAGGACATACTCTCAAGCAGTGAGACAAATAGTGCTTTGTAGAAAGCACATAGAACCAACACATGATTATGCATATTGAGTTACAATTGAGTAAGTGTACCAGGTTGGTACAATGTGATGTGGAAATTTGGTTTCGAAGTACAGGACATGAAGACTCATGTTTGCAAGTTGAAGCAAGCTCCAAGAGCTTGGTATGGCAGGATTGATAGTTTTCTAATCATTTTGGGCTTTACCAAGAGTAAAGTTGATCCCAACCTTTACTTCAAAATTGAGAATGATGGACTTGTTATATTGCTGCTATATGTGTGGATGAATTATTCTTGATAGATGAAGAAAAGCTCATTACATATTGTAAGAAGAAGCTTGAAACTGAATTTGAAATGAAGGACCTAGGACCGATGCACTATTTCTTAGGTCTTGAAGTATGGCAAAGCCCATAACATATTTTCCTTATTCTGGGAAAGTATGTTGAGGAAATTCTGAAGAGATTCGACATGATGGATTGTATAACTATGCCCACTTATATGGAGACCAAATTGAAGTTATTGGATGATACTTCATCAGAAATAGTTGATGTTACTCTATACCGACAAATGAATGTTTCGTTGATGTATTTGACGAATACCAAAGCAGATATATGCTTTGCTGTGAACACCTTGAGTCAGTTTCTGGTGGAGCCTAGACGTGTTCAACTTGTAGCTACAAAGTATGTGATGAAATACCTTAAGGGTGCATTGGACTATGGCCTCTGTTATATTGGAGACTGTGACTTCAGATTGTATGGCTATACTAATGCATATTGGGTTGGAAGTTCTTCGGATAGAAAAATCACTTCAGTATGTTGTTTCAGTTTGGGTTCAGCCATGACTTCGTGGAAAAGCAGGAAGAAATCCAATATTTCTCTCAGTATGATAGAAGCAAAGTACATTGCAACATACTTCACCAGTTGTGAATCCATATGGATTTAGAATTTGCTGATAGTTCTATTCGATATGGATATGGAAGCTACCATGATTCTATTTGATAACCATAGTTGCATAAAGATGACAAAGAACCTAGTCTTCCATGATAAGATGAAGAACATAGAGATCCAATATCACTACATTCGTGACATGGTGCAGAAGGGAGCTATAAAGATCCAATATGTTGGCACATATGAGCATGTTGCAGATGTTTTGAATAAGACTCTATCTCATGTGAAGTTTGAGTACTTCCGAGACAAGATTGGTGTAGTCTGAAAGGACCTCCCTTGAAAGGGGGAGTGACATTGATGATATTATGGTATCCTGACCAAAAATGGGTAGCTCAGTTAGGATTTTATATCCTAGGGGACTAATCATCCCTGGGAAGATCCCGAAGATCCAGTAAGGATGGTCTATCAGAGTACCTGTGCATGTATATTCTAGCTATGGTTAGTAGTGGTATCTCAATTAGGATTTTATATCCTAGGGAATCCTATGATTCCTAGGCATATATCGAAGGTCCGGTAAGGATGGTCTATCAGAGTACCACATGGTAGCTTAGTTAGGATTCTATATCCTAGGGAATATTATGATTCCTGGCCAGATCCCAAAGGTCCGGTAAGGATGGTTTTTCAGAGTACCACATATGTTGTTGTTGATGCACCCGCCTCATTTTGTTGCCACATATCGATGTTGATGTTCCAGCTTCGTACTGTAGATGTTGATTTTCCATCTTCGTGTTGTTGATGATGTTATTCTAGCTTCGTGTTGTTGATGATGTTGTTGTTCCAACTTCGTGTTGTCGATGATATTGTTCTAGCTCTGTGTTGTTGATGTTGTTGTTCCAACTTCGTGCTATTGATGTTGATGTTCCAGCTTCATGTTGCTATTGATGATGATGTTACTCTAGTTTTGTGCTGCAGATGATGAGAAAAAATTTCGATGACCTATAGATATGACCGATAGTGTTCCTGATGTTTATGATGATGTCCCCTCCTCTTGATGATATATTGAGTCCAGTCAATTATTATTAATGTTTTCAGTAGAATACCCTTCTTGTTAAGGGGTAGTGTTGAAATATTGTAACTTCGAAGAATATTCTACTTAGATTTGAGTCATTATTGTATAGATCAAATCCCATTTTGTGGATTGATCAATTCGAGTCTTGTATACGATCAAATCCCCTTTTTCATATTGGTCAACATGTATTTGTATGGTGGTATTTGTAAAGTCGCCCCCTAGTAATTGTAAAGTGGTTTTAGCCACTTCTAGGAGAAGTTAGCTCCACCAAGTGAAGAGTCAAAACCCTAGCACCACCTCACAACTTGTATTTGTATGTGAGAATGGTGTCTCATTTGAACACACTCACCACACTAGCTCTGCAACTATAAATAAGTGTGCAAGTCTTGGAGGAACTACTACTGCAGCTAAGTGTGATGTCAAGGAGGATTCTTGGTCTATGTCTTGGTATTTATTAGTTAAGTGGTGTGCTACACTTCCTAGTGAAGGAGTAGAGGAGGATATTCTGTTTGGTCTTTGGTCTATCTATATTGAGGAAGTTTTTGTTGGGTTTTCTCCCCTATGAGGGTTTCCTAGGATAATCTGTGTGTCTCTATTATTTCTGTGATTGCCTCTCTTTCAGTGATCTTATTTATGCAGCTAATATTCTAAATGATTATAACAATAAATAAGAACCGTAACTGCTAGTTGTATAAGTAAAACATTAACATTCAATTGGTATAATAGTCTATCAACGTCTCTAGAAGACTCCATTAAAACAGCCAAGGAGACCACCCCCGACGAATTTTCAAGTTTCCACATGGATTCCTACTTGTTGGAAATGGTGTGTGTATGCCACCAATATCCAAGATGGGATGGGTCTGGAAGATAACCAATCCTCCCATACAAATTTACTACAAAGTTCTCTGGGAGCAAAAATACAGAACTAAGTATCACAAGATTTGTGATTACTTTTTAGCACCCCTGTTCTAGTTCATCTTCGATTTACCTGCACCTTGCATGATTGACAAGGCCCAATATATAGTGAGGAAAATAGTATATTGGTATCTCCTAGAGTATAGGATGTATATACGGGTATACAAAGCCACAAAATCTCCTCATCTGTTCTCCAGGTTTGTACCTAACATGTTAGTTTTGCAAGAGATTGTGTATCAGACCGTGATCCATAAAGTTGGAGCATCATTCTATAGAGATAATAAGGCCATATGTACCCCTTTACCATTGTGGGTYGAATCATACTCCTTTGGAGACATCAAACAAGATCAAGCTAAGGTGAACACACTATTATCATTATGCTTCGAAGAAGAGAGATTCTGAAGCCATGATCCAAAGAATGTAGTGAAAGAGTATTGCACCAAGTACACACACATATCRGAGTATACATCAGCCAAGTGGGAAGAAGAAGATATCCATTTTGGAGCCCAAATGTATCATGAATTTATTTTCAAGAAGAAAGAAAATCCTCTGGGTAGGATATGAGATGAAGAGAAGGCCCGAGAAGAGGCACAAAATAAAGAGGAAGAATAAGCAATAGTAGTAGTGGTATCCATGACGACGGATTCACATTTTGAATCAACAAAAGGAGAGGAGGTAGTTGAAGATAAGAAGAGAAGGAATAAAGAGAAAGTGAAGAAAAAGGAGGATGTTTCCAAGAAGAAACAAAAAAAAGATGAAGCCAAAGCCAAAGCAATAGTGGTAGTGGCAACAATAGGGACAGAGGCAAAATAAATAACTGAGAAAACAATAGAGGAAGCCAACATAGCGGAAGAAGATCAAAGTAAAAGGGATGAAGATGCATTGAACAATGATACTTCTCCCATGGACACCGACATCCCGAGATCATCGATAGAGATTCCCTCTCCGGAGGTCACATCCTGGTCGGTGAACACGTGTTGGGGCTTTACTCATCCTAGATGCCAATCAAGGTGGAAAACTCAAAGAGGTTTAGATTCAACAAAGCCATTGGTAGGATAGTGCAGCAACAAAACATGAAGCTCCTAGTTACCAAAGGAAACCCCTTGTCATTTGTCATAGAGACTCCATTGTTAGAAGACGTTAACAAATACCCTCTTTCTATAGAATCCATTGACACTACTTTCACCGTGGAAACATATCAAACCCTAAATAATTTTCTTTGTCAAAATGAAGAAAAGAATGTCGGGATCGAAGAGTTGGAGGAACAACTCAATTACTCAAAGAAAGAAAAAGGAAGCCAAAGGTAATTCAAGGCATGTGCTAAGAAGGTTAGGGAAGAGCTCAATGTAATACCTCGGTTTTAAGTCCCCATATCAAATAATGTATTTTGTTTAATTGATGGAAGGCTAGAGTGCCCAAACAATTAAAAGAGGCCGAAGTGCCTAGGAAATGTAATGCTTTGATCATCATTAATAATAAAATACATCGTTGGCTGCTATACAGACAAGGACATGAGTTATAAGGGGCTATGATTCCGCAAGAGAGGGGGCTTGAGGGGATACGTATTTATTTTATATTGTATTTACCTATTTTTGTTTTAATGGAGAATAGTAGTTACATGAGCCTCTTGGGGGAAGGCCATGTGGTTCTTTAATTCCAAGAAATACATAAACCGATTTTTGGGGTTGTTTGGGGGGTTCACACTCTTCATTTTGTTCTCTCTCTCCATTCACTCTTTCACCCATTCATCATTCCTCATTCATTTAGATCTTGGATTGGAAAAGAAAAACGAATT
>ML786727.1:833492-849442 GCA_009831015.1 Picea engelmannii | reverse complement strand
TGTATTGCTTAAGAATCTATATGCATTGCTTTACTTCGCAGGTTTAAAAATTACAGAATTGATGCTGATATGTCTGGGATGGATGGGCACATGCTAATTTTTACTCACAATTGTGAATCCTGAGAGTCCCATCATGGATATTCTTGACCAGATTGGAGCCCTAGAGGGAGGTGGACAACTTGAGGGACTATGTGGAAAATAAGGGGATCCATTCTCTTGGGTTGTGTAGGATGGAGAGAAGAGAGTTGATGTACTTTGGATTGTTGTGTGTCGAGAAACCTGTGAGAGCTTGAGTGCTGACTGGTTTGGAGAAGTTGAGTGACACCCTGGAACCATCCTTGTGGATTCATAGCCCTGGCTTGGGGGTGACATTGTTGATGAGACTTGGAACAACAATGTCTATGGTTGAGTGGAACGCCCTTGGTATGCAACCAATCCGTGAATCATTTTTTTAAAGATAAGTTCTCTATGTCATGTGTTTCTATGCTTGTATATTTTTATTTATGTTCTGTATTAATTAATATCTCTGAAATATATGTCTTTAATGTGCCTGCTTGTTGGTTATTGTGGTGCATGACATGTTTAAACATTTTTTTTTTATGTTGTATCATGAATATTGATTGTTGCATATGCTATTACGGTGTTCTTTCATGCTCTTAATTAATTAAATGTTATCAAAATTTGAAATCAGTTTTGAAGTGTTTAAATTTGAAGCATCATGCCTAAATTGTGGGTGGATGAGTATGTTACATATTGGTATCAAAGTTGTTGGTTTACAACACCGGTCCTTCAATGACATACTACATTCTAGGACAAAAGTTCTAGAAGTGAAATCAATTAATGGCTTTTGAATAATGTCAGAAGGGGGTAGTTTTGTTGTTTACACCCTGTCTTTCATCCCTATAAATCGTATCCAAGTTTATTCTCCATGCCTTGACCTTCCAACAATTTTCTCCATTAGCATCAGAGAAACAAAAGTGATAGTTATGCTCGAAAAGAAAGCCATTGCTCAACAACTGCTGATATGACCTATGCGTGGGTTTTCCACCATTGATCTGCGATGGGTGTTATTTCTCTATCCTGCACTAGGCATAAGATTTTATGTCATGAGGTCCTGTTAGCACAATTTTCCACCCTCCAATTGAGATGATATAACCTGTTAGGAAAATGGTAAAATCTTGGCTAATTAAAGGAGTAGGGCCCCAATTATCACTGAACAAACCCCTCTCCATTTGGGCTAGTGCTTGGTAGTCTCTAGGGGGAGTCCCTAGACTAGAGAAAGAGAGAAGAGAATAAGAGAGACACTATGCTGCTACTGCAAGAATCGATGGAATAACCAATGGCAAGCCTCCAATATATATCTAGTGAGGGCGCACATCCAAGGAATAAGTGACGATGCATGAAAGGATAATAATAGGAACTTGGTGTATGATGGAACCATGTGAAAAGGAAAAAAGTAAAGTATGAGTGGACGTGGAAGAGGATTAGTGAGATAAGTGAGTGTGAGTGTGAGTTTGAATGCATGGAGAGGAGTAAATGTGCATGAAGAGAGGATAATGAGTGCACCATACTAGTTTAAGGACACATGAATGGAGTGAGTGGCGAGTTAAGTGAGGGAGAGAGAGAAGGTAGGTGAGGTGCATGGATGCATGAGATAGGATAACCATAATTACATGTCCAAGTAATTGAGAAATGCTTCCATTTAACTAGCCATGTGTCCACATATATGAGAGAACAGAAGGCACATTGAGGAAAAGAGGATGAGTGGAAGTGAGAGTGAGAAAAACACGCAATTCAATTGGAGTGAGGGGGTAGGTGAAGGATATATTTATTTGCCACATGAGTGAAGCTTAGTTTAACTCAAGCATGAGGGAGACTATATGGATAAACTCATGCGAACCCTTCGCCCATCATTAATTAATTATCACATGCTCGAATATGTTGAAATATGCACCCTAGCTTAGGTGGATGCCACATCATTTCATAGAGATGCCACATGTCAACCTTTGAGGATGCCACTTGGCACTGCATGGATGATGACTGGACCTACTAAATACAGTAGTTGCTAAAAAGAACCATCTGGTCCCAAAAATTTTAAACTTGTCAAAATCGACCCACACTTTCCACAAATGCTCGACATGACTGGGCGAGCACCATAATGTGTCTACTACTAAAAATAAACACTGCTAAAACTAGAAATTTCTCACATGTCCATGATATTATACTCACTGAATTCGATTTTCTACAAGGAATTTGAATCCACAATCAGAATCGACATGCGAGCCCTGGTGCTCAACCTGCTAAAAATAAAAAAGTTGTTTGAATTCCCTAGAATTTATACTCATTTATATCGTCTCCCTGCAAGAGTTTCGAATATGTGATCAGAACCGACATGCAAGCACTGGTTCTCAACCTCCTAAAAATAGCAATCTGGGCCACATATTCACGGAAAAGGTCCAAAAAACTCTGGATGTCCTAAGGATTAATACTGCCCTCTCAGAATTTGAATCTCTGGCCTAGAGAAAAACCTGCTTAAAATATAATTTTTCTGCATGTCGCCTGAAAAAGTGTCATCATTCCTAGAATCCTACAAAGACTCATACTATATGCTGAGAACTGCCTCAAACTACCAAGAGACCCACTCAAACCGTGTCTCCTAGAAAATATCAACACCTGTTGTATGTATCCACCTCTCTCAAAATGCATGGAAACCAAGTAGACTCTAACTCTAAACTAAGCAACCATGTATTGATCATGTACATGCCTCATGTTGGAACCAACCTTCTTCTCAACATAAGTGATGAACTCTAGGAAAATATCAGTATTCCAACCAAAATGTTGCATGCTAGATCTTAACCCTCAAGATTTTCAAGGGTGAAAATATATGGGTTAAAAATGGTGACTCAAGGGGACGGGGTCCCCCCATGGGATGTCGAGAACCCTAGGACTCTCTGTGTCCATCAAATTGCTGCCATGTGAGAACTCTGTAAGATGTACGATGCTCTGTGAACTGAGAAATGCGTACCAAGAGTACCCCTGTAACTGTGTACAAGGATAAAAAGTCCATGTAAGCTGACATGTGGTACCAAAGCTTGTCCAATGGTCCATAGAGTCAAAGTATATAATATTCCAATGAAAATTGAAAACCAAGGGGTCTCATCCAAATCCGCTATCTGCTACCACCCAATAATTTACCCTCCTCCTCGTGGTAAATGTGATGATGTCGACACAAGGGAGAGAGTCACTTCATTAGATTCAATAATGTAAACACCTGTGAAGCGCGAAGGAACAACACTAATAATGTCAATGGGTCCTAAGGTATGATTGCAACCTGACACTATGAAATATGTTATGAAGTCGAATAGTGACACAAATCATCCAATCAAGTCCCAATGATACTCAACATTGTCGGATGCGAAATAACCGCCAATGAGGATTACGGCTACCAAGGTGCTCTACTTCTGTGTCATCAATAGATAATGTGTCGAAGTTGATACAATATGACCTGCTTAAAAAAAGAGAAACAATGTCTCTCTTCCCTCAGCGTAAAGTGATAACTCAAGAATATCAAGATGAAGGAACTGGGTGGCATATCCCTATGTTGGATTGGGGGGGTGACTAACTCAAAACATAAGACTCAATGATAAGAGATGAGGAGACAAGACACAATATGACACAAGAAACTCCTATGTCTCCATAAACTACCCATCCTAAAGGATTAATGATTTGTGAACAATGACAAATGGAACCCCCATCTAGGCTCACTCTAACGATAGATACAAAGGCTCAACATACATGAGATAGACATTCAAATTTTGACCAAGGAAAAACACTAGTGGAAAACCATTTATTCATGAAAGGGAAAACACACAAGACACAACCACGTGCTAATATAAGTAGGCAAAAAATCAGTGACACTTATGAAAATACTGAAGTAGATAACTGAAAGGAAAAAGACACTGTAAGGAAAATGTAGATTGTTGTCCTAAAATTGTAAAAAATCAGCAAGAAGGAAATAGTCAAATGACAATGCAGAAAGGAAAGACAACTACCCTAGACCCAAAATTTTTACCTCAAATCTCCCATGACTAAATCATCATACTCAAAGGACCAATGTAACCATGCATCCAAATGATCAGTCTGACAAAAGAGGTCAACAAATTCAACCTTCTAGGGGGCCCATCAAGAAATCTCATATGACCCAAAACTGCCTTGATGTACTTGTTGGTGAAGCCATACTTGAAGGGTGCCAGTAGACTGAAGGATGATTGGGACTTATAACATGATATTTCAATAGTAATAAGCACAAATGCATGTGATTTGAAACTCTTTGCATTTACTTGTTGACATACCTCCATCATTGTGAGCTCAACTGGGTCATGGTGAACTCTGATATCCAAGCTCTCATCAATCTTAGGATCATGAAGAAAAACCTCATGATGCAGAATAATATGCAAAGTTTAAGGGACATTATCCTTCGGTTGAGCCAAAAGTGGATCCTCTTGTTGTAATGGTATTGGATCAAGTTGTTCTTGAACCACTGTTGTGCAAGGAAATGATGAAGCCTCTTCTAACATGGGCACAAATGAAATCCCCTATTGATTGATCTCTACTTGGTTAACCTGTGGTTCCTCCTTTTGAAAATTTTCATCCTCGTGAATTTTTTCATCTTCACTAATGGGAGGAACCAATGAACACTCTTGAATATTCAAATCTTCACCTTCATCTTCTTGGAACTCTATATGTGACTCAAATGGTGTAGCCATTGGTTCCATATCATCTAAAATTGGGCTATCACCCTCCTGTTATCTCTAGGAACTTGAGACAATGCAATTTGTGGTTCATATTCAACAACAAAAACTTATTGCACTTATATAACAACCAATGGTTGAAGATCATCAAGTGGAGTTACCTTCACTGGTTGGTCTAGGAGTCAGGACATGGATTGGAGGGAGTTCACAAGATACAAGATGATTTCTTTCTAACTTGATAACGACAACTTGCGCTTCCTCTAGACTTTGAGGGTCTTCATTCCCGAGAAAACCAC
Source organism: Picea engelmannii (assembly GCA_009831015.1). Classification (NCBI taxonomy): domain Eukaryota; kingdom Viridiplantae; phylum Streptophyta; class Pinopsida; order Pinales; family Pinaceae; genus Picea; species Picea engelmannii. Next base: position 844,395 of record ML786727.1, on the reverse strand, counting down.
AAAAAATACCATCAAATGCCTCAAGATAATAAATTAAAGAAAAAATTTCATCAGGCCTCACTAGGTAAGGAATTTGATTGTAAATTTTGAAAAAATGAGTGTTAAATTGACAAACAGTTTCACTTTCATGCTTTTTAATAATTGAAAAAAATGTGCATAAGAATAAAATCATAAATGTCCTGTGTATTTTCCCATATTTCAGTGAATTTCTCCTGGAGGGAATCCCATCCATCAATGGAAGCATTCGAAAGAGACTTGTACCATGCTCGTGCCTCCCACTCGAGGTTTGACACAAACATCCTCATCGCCACATCTTCATGTTCCACATTAAAATCACCCACCACTTGCAAAACTTTAGCCAAGTGATCCTCAATTGATTCTCCCAACCTCCATGAAAACAAAGGTACATTTTTAAGCCACTTATGTGTAAGAAATTCATGAGGATAATTTGGGAATGCAACAAAACTTAGTGGGTCAAAAGAAAAAAAATATCCACCTTACTCGTGGTCTCACAGTTGCATCCATATTGTTAGTCTCAGATAAAAGAAATCACAACTAATACCCTACTACTAGCTTGAGATTAAAATAAAAATAAAGATGAAGTTGTCGAAGATAAACTCACCATAGTGCTCGTCGAAAAAAGAACTTACCTAAGAACTCTTACTCTTACCAACTTCGAGAGGAGTTCTTGGTGAAAAAGTAGTCTTGTTCTAGGAAAATTGTTAGAGTTCTTTCAAGCTCAAAACTAGACCTTGTACGGGAATCAAAACCGAAAGATATTTTTGTGCAAGTCCCATGTGGAGTCACCCCTATATCCTGTGTTGTTTCCAACTGAGTTAGAAAAAGTAAAACAATTAAAAAAAAAAATCACCGATTGTCGTTTACCAAGGTTGCGATCCCCGACAACGGTGCCAATTTGTTAGCACAAATTTCCACCCTCCAATTGATTTGATATAACCTGTTAGGACATCGGTAAAAACTTGGCTAATTAAAGGAATAGGGCCCCAATTGTCACTGACCAAACCCCTCTCTGTTTGGGCTAGTGCTTTCTAGCCTCTAGGGGGAGTCCCTAGACTAGATAAAGAGAGAAGAGAATGAGAGAAACACTATGTTGCTACTGCAAGAACCAACGAAATAACCAATGGAAATCCTCCAATATATATCTAGTGAGGGCGCACATACAAGGAAAGAATAGATGACACATGAGGAGGATAATAATAAGAACTATGCACATGATGGAAGCATGTGAAAAGGAAAAAATCAAAGTATGAGTGGATGTGGAATAGGAGTAGTGAAATAAGTGAGTGTGAGTGTGAGTGTGAGTTTGAATGCATGGAGAGGAGTAAATGTGCATGGAGAGAGGATAATGAGTGCGCCATACTAGTTTAAGGACACATGAATGGAGTTAGTGGTGAGTTAAGTGAGAGAGAGAAGGTAGGTGAGGTGCATGGATGCATGAGATAGGCTAAACATAATTACATGTCCAAGTAATTGAGACATGTTGCCAATTAACTAGCCATGCATCCACATATATAAGAGAGGAGAAGGCGCATTGAGGACAAGAGGACGAGTGGAAGTGAGAGTGAGAAAAATGCCCAAGTCAACTGGAGTGAGGGGGTAGGTGAAGGATATATATAGATTCCACATAAGTAAATCTCAGTTCAACTCAAGCACGAGGGAGAATATACGGCTAAACTCATGCGGCCCCTTCTCCCATCATTAATTAATTATCACATGCTCGAATATTTTGAAATATGTTCCCTAACTTAGGTGGATTCCACATCATTTTGTAGAGCTACCACATGTCAACCTCTGAGGATTCCACTTGGAACTACATGGATGATGATTGGACCCGCTAAATATAGTAGCTGCTAAAAATATCCATCTAGTCCCAAAATTTTGAAACTTGTTGAAATTGACCCAAACTTTCCACAAATGCTCAACATGACTCTGCGAGCACCATCATGTGTCTACTGGTAAAAATAGAAATTCCTTGCATTTCCATGGTTTTTATACTCATTGAATTTGATTTTCCGCAAGGAATTCGAATCCACAATCAGAATCGACATACAATCCCTAGTTCTCAACCTGCTAAAAATAGAAAGTTGTCTCAATGCCCTAGACTTTATACTCATTGATCTCATTTTTCTGCAAGGGATTTGAATATACGATCGGAATCGAAATGCGAGCCCTGGTGCTCAACCTGCTAAAAATAGAAATTTGGGTCACATCTTCCTAGAAAAGGTCCAAAAAACCATGGATGTCTTAAGGATCGATAATGCACTCTCAAAATTTGAATCTATGGCCTAGAGAAAAACTTGCTAAAAATAGAAATTTTCTGCATGTCGTTCGGAAAAGTGTAATCGGGCCTAGAATCCTACAAGGTCTCATACTGTATGCTCAGAACTACGTCAAACAACCAAGAAACCCACTCAAACCGTGTCTCCTAGAAAATAACAACCCTTGGTATATGTATCCACCTCTCTCAAAATGCATGGAAACCAGGTAGACTCTGACTCTAAACCAAGCAAAAATGTATTGATCATGTACTTGCCTCGTGTGGGAACCAACCTCCTGCTCAACATAAGTGCTGAAATCTAGGAAAATCTTAGTATGCCAACCAAAATTATACATCCTGGTTGTTAACCCTCAAGATTTTCAAGGGTGAAAATCTAGGGGTTAACAGGTCCACCATGCCAAAGATTGAGAGATTGGACTGTTAACCTGGAGAAAAACCCATGTTTTTTTTTTGAGATGATCTATACCATTGATTCAACATGGCAAGATCATCCCAAGCATAGATCAAAGGATGAGGTCATAAGAGTATTCTAGAGCTAGGTTGCAATGGGACTCCGATGGGATAAAGTTTGAGAAAAAATCTAGATCGTTGATCTATTGGGGTGTATACATAAGTGATCTAGACTGTTGGATGTAGTTGTCAGAGTCTGATGATTGGACTAGCCTCAGATGCCTGAGGTGGAGGAACTCCGATGTGGGAGACTCCAAGAAGTGATATGGATCGTAGATCGATGAATAACTGAGAAGCAATCTTAGTCGTTCATTGGAGAAGGGTTGTCGGAGGTCCATAGGGAGGATGTGAGAAGAGACACTGATGGGAGAAACTTCAAGAAGTGATTTGGATCGTAGATCGGTGAATAGATGAGAAACAATCTTAGTTGTTTTTTGGAGGAGGGTTGTCAGAGGTTCAGAGGGAGGATGTGAAAAATGACTTCGATGGGGGAAACTTTGAGAAGCGATATGGATCATAGATAAGTGGATAGCCGAGAAGTAATCTCATTCATTTGTTGGAGGAGGGCTATCAGAGGCTTAGAGAGAGGATGTAAGAAATGAGTCTGATAGGGGGTCTCTGAGAAGATATCTGAGTCGTAGATCGACAAGTGGGTGAGATATGATCTTAGTCATAGATGTCTATGGGTCCCACCTGAATACCTAGTGGGAAAAGGAGAAGGAAAGGGGGTTAAACATATTGCAAGTAGAGACTTTGAAGTAATCAGAGTCATTGATCTCCAACTTCGAGGGCTGTCAGATCCGTTGGAGTATGCATGATCGTAGTAAGATTGATAGAGTGGAATATGACTAATGGAGAAGAACTTCGACTACGATGAAAGGCTCTAAATGAATTTGAATAGTCGATCTTGGTGGATTGATAGGACAAGAATATCGACGATTAAGATTAGTTCTGATTTTGATTTCGACAGTGTAGATTGCCTTGTAGGCAAAACTGCTCCACAGTTTAAAAAAAACTAAGTTTGAGGTCATTTTCTTATTTTGGCCATAATTGGAGCATATTCAGTCATATTTGGATGAAACTTATGAGGTTTTTCTGCAAAGACGAACCATAAAAAAGTGTCAGAGAGGGCCATTGCCCATTCTCTCTCGGATTGGTCAGAAATTGCAAAGTAGTGGTTTTCAAAGATCTAGGTCCAGATCATTGGCAAAAGTCCATATTAAGCTTAAATTCATTGAGAGTGTCTAGAAATAAATCACATACATGACCCACAAAGTAATTGAATAAATCCTAAGGGGATTGGAATGGGGATGCTGAAATAAGCCAAAATCCACTATTTCAGGCCACTTTTTTTAGATTTTTGAGATTTTCGGAGGAGGAAAAGTGACCCTAGATCACAAAGCTGAAAATTTTTATTTACTATACATTTTATACACTCATCAAGAAAGACAACTTTGATTTATTGAAATTTTTTTACAAGTGCACAAATTGAGAGATAGCCAATTTTGCTAAAAAATTCAAGTCTGGAAAAGAGGTTAAAAAGGGAAAAATGGTCATTTCTAGATTGATGCAATATTTTACTGGAGCATCGGATTGAAAATATAAGAGTTTTTATGAATTAATTGTCATTATTATTATCTATTCCTAATATATAATTTTCTCTATTTCCGGACATAATTTCTTCTGCATTTGATTGAAGTTGGGATTTCAATAAAATTACATGAATAGAGAAAATGCACAAATGAGGTGAAAAGGGTTTTTTTAGGAAGCCATAACTTTCAACTCAAAGATAGGATCAGGGCATGATTATATTCGTTGGAAATATGATTCAGAGAAGAATGTCCTGGAATTATTATAATTTGGAGAATTGTGATATAAATATTCATAAATTGAGGAGAAAAAATACATGTAGCATTTATTAACATTTTTTTATGATATGCATATTTCTAACAAAAATGGTTTCTTGCACATTTTGTAGAATTAGGGGGTATAAACATATCAGTTTAGAATAATAATGCATATTCAAGAAATGGAGGAAGGAGAGGGAGCCTTTAGTCATGATAAAGAATCCAAAGGACAAAATATTAGTGTTTGTAATGTAGAGACATAATCAAATGGACACAAGGGCAGAGGGGGGAAATAAACATTAATAGAGATTGAGAGAAGCCTAAGAATATAAGTACATAGATACAAATAACACAATGAGAGGCTGATAAGAGAACAAAATCGTATAAATTCTCAAGTGATGCAAATCCTAAATCAGTTGCAGAGGAAAACATGAATTGGACAGTTTGCAAGGAGAGATGAGGAAGCTTAAGCCACCATCCTTTGATGGTGAAAGAGAAAGGGGAAATGATGTTGAAACATGGTTTCTTGGACTCATGAGGTATTTTCAATTACATAACTACTTATCAAACCTGGAAGCTAGAATTGTCACCTACCATTTGCATGGGAAAATTGTTATGTGGTGGGATCAACTTAAGCAAGTTGAGCACATAAATGAGAGCAATATCACTTGGAAGAAATTCAAGAGGTATTTTTAGAAATATTACCTTTTAGAGCACTTGTACGACAAGAAAATGCAAGATTTCTTTGAACTCACACTGGGAAGCATAACCATGGCAGAGTATGAAAATAAGTTCTTGGGACTGCTAAAGTATGTGGGGTTTATAAAAGATGAGAAGGTGAAAATACATAGGTTTAGTGGACTTCCTTAATTTTATAAAGAGAAGATTCAATATGATAAACCCATGACATTAACTAAGACCATCAGGAAGGATAAGTTCATGTATGTGCAAGGAAAGGGAAGATAGTCTTTGCAAAAATCTTGGAAGGATAAGAAGAAAGAGAAGTCAGATAAGAGAAATAAAGTATTCAAACCTCCTTTCAACAGAAATAGCCCAAATAACAATAAGCAAGAACAGACTACTAAAGATGAATCCAAGAGAGAAGAATCCTTGGGAAAAAGGGGGAGAACACCAATCTGATGTTGGGGATGCAAGGAGGATCACCTATACAAGGATTTCCCTCACATAAAAGACAAAGTGAAGACTATGCACAACATCCAAGACACTACAATGGTAGAAGACATGGGAAGAATATATGCATCCTTAGAATATCGACAAGTAGAGTACCAATCCAATATGATCGAGGTGGAAGGTAAGATCATTAATCATCCCATTTCTATTTTAATTGATTCAGGAGCAAGCCATTGTTACATTGATCCTAAAATAGTGGACATATTACATTTGGAGAAAAGTAAGCTTGAAAAATCAAGTTTGGTTCAGCTAGCCACTGGAACCAAAAGAAGGATCAATGAGATGGTCATAGGTTTTCCCATAAGTCTTAACCGAGTGAATACTAATGTTGATCTAAATATTATACCATTAGGATCTTATGATATTATAATTGGAATGGATTGGTTGGACAAACATCATGTTGTTTTAGATTGTCATAACAAGGCATTTACATGTCTTGAAGAAGAAGGAAAACATAGCATTGTAAAAGGAATTCCAAGGCCTATTTCTATAAGGGATATTTCAGCCTTACAACTAAAGAGATGTTTCAGGAAGGGATATCAATTGTATGAAACCCATGTGGAGGAGCCAAAAAAGAAAAAAGGGCCAAGCCTTGAATATTTTTCAGTATTTTAAGAGTTTGAAGATGTATTCCAAGAACTACCAATGTTACCACCAAAGAGGGAGATAGATTTCTCTATTGATTTAGTACCAGAAACTGCCCCAATATCAAAAACACCTTACAGAATGAGTACACCAGAATTAAAAGAATTATAAATGAAATTGGAAGAATTGTTGAAGAAAGGGTACATACGTCCAAGTGTTTCACTTTGGGGAGCACCAATACTCTTTGCCAAAAAGAAGGAATGAACATTGAGGTTGTGTATTGACTTTAGACATATGAGTAAATTCACTATGAAGAACATATACCATTTACCTAGAATTGCCGAGCTCTTTAATCAACTAAGAGGGGCAAATATATTTTCAAAGATAGACTTAAGATCAATATACCACTAGGTAATAATATCCAAGGAAGAAGACATCAATAACACAACCTTTGGAACCAGGTATGGGAATTATGAATTTGTAGTGGTGCCATTTGGGTTGACCAATGGACCAGTTGTCTTTATGTGCTTAATGAATGGCATATTTAGAAAATATTTGGATACGTTTGTCATAGTTTTCTTTGATAACATACTTATCTATTCTAAAATTCAGAAGAAGAGCATGACCATCACTTAAGGTTGGTGTTGCAAGTGTTGAGGGAACATCAATTGTGCTCCAAGCTTAGTAAGTGTATTTTTTACCAAGAACAGGTCCATTACTTGGGACACATTATTTCAGATTAAGGTATAGTAGTGGATCTTGAGAAGATTGAAACTATGAGAGAATGGCCAACAGCCAAGATTGTTTCAAAAGTTGGATATTTTATGGAATTAATTGGTTACTACATAATATTTATAGCAAGGTTCTCCAAGATTGTTCATCCCATCACTTATTTTCAAAAGAAAAGAATTAAATTTGAATGGAAAGACGAGTGTGAAGATAACTTTAATTTTTTGAAAGAATTATTTACTAGTGCACCTATATTAAAGATAGATGACCCAAATGAAAGTTTTGTGGTATGTACAGATGCATGCAAGGAAGGAATTGGTGGAATCCTCATTCAAAATGGACATGTCATTAGTTATGCTCCCATAAAGATTAAAGAAAATGAGAGGAACTATGCCACACATGATTTAGAACTTGCTGCCATTGTTCATGCATTGAATATGTGGAGCCACTATCTCATGGGAAAGAGATTTGAATGAAGAACAAAGCATAGTGGTCTGAAATATCTTTTTGAGCAACCAACTTTCAATGTCAGACAAACAAGATGGCTGGAATTTTTAAATGAATATGATTTTGACATCAAGCATATCAAAGGAAAATAAAATAAGGTTGTTGATGTACTCAGTAGAAGACTACATCTAATGCATGATACAACCATTAGTATGCATGAGACATATTTGAAGAGAAGAATTTTAGATGATGTTGTTACAGATCAACGTTACCTACAAGTAAAAGAAATCTTACAATAGGAAAATGCACAACATAAAATTAAAGAAGATGAGATGAAGGAATATGGATTACTTATGCATAAAAATATAATTTGTGTTCCTAGTTCTAGAGAACTTGGGAATTCGGTATTAAAAGAAATGCATAATGTTCCATATGCCGAACATCCCAGTTACCAAAAAACAATTGAAGAAGTAAGAAGCCAATTCTTTTGGCTGGGAATGAAGAAAGATGTTGTTGATTACATTTCCAGATGTATGGAATGTCAAAGAGTGAAGGCAGAGCATAGGCACTCACCGATCTTGCTACAACCATTACCAATTCCAGAGAAGAAATGGGAAGTGGTATCCATTGATTTTATAACTAAATTTCCCAGGACAACAAGGCAACATGATTCAATAATGGTAGTGGTTGATAAATTGATAAAGGTTTCTCATTTTTTTCCTGTAAAAATGACTCATACAACAACTAATATTGCATAAATTTACATGAGGGAGATTGCTAGGTTGCATGGGATACCTAAGGAAATTGTTTCAGACAGAGATACAAAGTTCACATTAAATTTTTGGAGGGGATTGTTTAAATGATTTGGTACAAATATGAACTTTAGCACAACATACCATCCACAGTCAGATATGATGATAAAGAGAGTCAACCAAGTAATTGAAGACATTTTGAGAATGTATGTGATGGATAATCCATCTAAGTGGGATGATTACTTGCACTTGGTTGAGTTTTTCTATAATAATGGGTATCAAGATTCAATGAAAATGAGCCCATTTGAATATTTGTATGGTAGGAAATGAAATACTCATGTGAGTTGGGAAAATCTAGCAAACATAGTGGTACTTGGGCCAGAATTGCTCAAGGATATGGAAGAGCAGATGGTTAGAATTAAGAAAAATTTAAAGGCATCTCAAGATAGACATAAAAGTTATGCAGATAAGAACTTGACAACCAGATAATTTAAATTTGGGGGGGATTTTATTTTGAAAGTTAATCCCAATAAGAGCTCATTGAAGTTGGGTAAATGTACAAAGCTAGTAGCTAGATCCTTTGGCCTATTTGAGATATTGGACAAAATAAGGTCAATTGCATATGTTATCACGTGAAATTGATTGGGTCAAAAAATTTCTTTAGGTTTTTGTTTTTGGTCATTAGTGTTGTTTACATTTTAAATTTTTTTGAGTTTTGTCCTCTTCCTTATAGTCATTTTTGGGTTTTAGCACAAATAAATTAGTGTTGATGTTGACGTATTATCCTTGGGTTATATATTGATCTTAATGATAAGATTGGACAAACCCTCACTTTTAGTATCCTTTATGCCTCCACCACTACCCTAACATGTCACCCCTTCCATGATGTACTAAGACCCCTCCACTTTGTCCCTTTACCCGTTAGAAGGTCAAATCATGTTCATTTTGTACACTTCCATCTCATCATATAGTTCATAGCGCATCCCATGTACATTATGCTTTCATCACCATAATTGCATTCATGAGCCTTGTCAGCCATATATCCTTTTTTTCAACACTTATATTTTTAAAAATATAGCCTGGGATTTCATCATTAAATCTTTTAACTATTTTTCCAATATTTCAAATTATTTCTAGCTCGGCGCTGCAAACATTGGTGTTTTCAGACAGATGCTATGGAAATTGATGTGAACTGGATGGAGAAAGTGAGTTGGAGGTTAGACCATCTGCAAATGTTTTCATTCAGGCTCAAGTATATCAATCTTCAATTCACAGTCTCCAGGTAATCCATGAGTATTTTTAGCTCAGTTGAAGGACACAAAAGGTTTTGTTTATCATTTCTTCTCTTAGGCACTGTGAACTAGTGATCTGCACTACCAACTATCCTACTTACCCCTGTTATCACGATCTCAGCCAATTGCATAATCTCTGAGCCAATTTTTACCAAATCTTAAACAAACCTTAGTTTCAGGCCACCTTTCCTATCCCATATTCGTCCATTTCTTCTTATGCTACAAAATCTGTTGTGAATCCCCTGTTCTGGTGCTACAAATTCTGTGCAATAACCTGGCACTGTTAATCACCTGTCTCAGAACCTTTTACCATCTTGTTTTCAACAAGATATCCATTTTAGATTCAAGTCTATCTATTTTGAAATTAAAAGGACTTTTTGTTGGTAAAGTCATGATGAATTTTGCGAGATGACAGTGAGGTATTGAACAAAATATTGTTTACAACAAGTTGTCTCCTTGTATCTTCATTTTTCTGTGTAGTCTTCTTTCATTTCCTTGACTATAAGTTGTCCTTTCTTAGATCCTGGAGGTCAAATAGGATGATGAACACTAAATCCTTAGACAAAACCAACCTTTGAGAAAGATTATCAATCAAAACCCTAAGTCCCATGTTTTTCCTATTTTTCCTCTTGCATCATTCAAATTGGTGGTTAAATTTTCTTCATATGACATCAATGGATACTCCACAACAGAAGAATGCTCACAAGGGAGGGGGAATTTGGAGGACTGATCCCTGAGACATGCAATTTTTTTTTGTTGAACCGTTGATCAAGGAAGTTTTCCAAAGAGTGGGATGTTTTAATTTCTGCCAAAAGATGTAGAGGGGGCACCTTGAGGTGGATAGAGAATTTGATTTGAATTTTGATGGAACCAAAACTAAATTTGGTACAATTGAACTTGAGGTATCTGAAGAAACCATAGCATTAGCTACTGAAATACCAAATACTGGTGAAAGGTGGTTTAAGGCCATGAACCTAAATGCAACCTTATCCAAAGAATTCCTTAAACCAGAATGTTAGGGAGATAATATATCAAAAGGACTATCCGAGAGCCACATGATTGAAGGTTTTGATAAGATGATAAGGGTAATCCAAATATATTTCACCTGTGAGGGAAGATTCAATATGATTTATCAGTACCACATAATCCTTCTTCTGCACTTCACATGCAAATTTCTCATGAATATTCCTTTCTATTTGTTTAGAAGCATTGACAAAATGGCTGACAGAGTTAAGGCTAAGTCCAAGGCAGTTAGCACAAGTGTTTTTCACTCAGGGATGATTAAAATTCTTGTGATGGAGGATTTAAAGA
>ML786727.1:818253-832106 GCA_009831015.1 Picea engelmannii | reverse complement strand
CCCCCCCCCCCCCCCCCCCCCCCTCCGAGTAATCCGCCAAACCACTCATCCATACCACCTTAATGCTCCATCACCACACTCCACTACCCTGCCTACACGCCACACTCACTCTAAGCACGAAGTCGCGAATTAAATGGTGGTTGTCCATCTCATCAAGGAATTAAATCATGACCGTTGAATTTATAAGTGCTCAAGCACTCATTTGGCCTAACGTCTCGTCACTTCCATTGGTCATATAGAATAATATATTTAAAAGGAATAATATATTACGTCGCTAAAGTTGATGAAGCCTGTGGTTTTGTATCACTCGGTCACATGTAATGGTATGAAGGAAGTGCCTCTGCAGAACTCAATTTCTGTAAATAAATTGCATAGATTCAAGATCGAGTTAAAAGGGTGAAATTGATCCATAACTGTGATCAATTTATGAAAAGACTTCACGACAAAAATGATAAAACAATGATTATGGTTAAGTTAAACAAAGAGTTGCGATGGTTCAAAACAAAGGGACACATTGTATCACTCTCACACCATTCTGAAGATTATGTAAATGAGGAAGAGTGTTGAGAAGAATGTGTCTCTTCAGTTCAGATAATAAGATCAAAACAAAAGCAAAGTTTAAGAAGAATAATTGTTGGTTCTAATGAGCCTGTCGATGTCTTATTGAAGATCAAGAAAAGAAGAAGACAAAGAAGGAATTATGAAATCCAATATTTGACATAGAACACCTTTATTGGACTGCAACAGTTTCATTGAAGATTAAATGACAGAAGCCAAAGAGCAAGAGATGAAGTTTGACTGTAGATAACCACAAGACCATACAAGAAGAGGTTGTAGCAGACAAGTAGAAAGTACAACAGTTAATGAATATAAGATGACTTGAAGAATTTATAGTATCTCTGGTTGTTTGAATAGAGTATAGTAAAAGTGTTATAAATTTTATAACCTGCATAAAGGGTGGAACAGTGGAGCAAGGGAAAATAAGTCGAAGTCAAAAGTTCAAATCTAATAGGACTTGTGTTAATGGCTGCATGAGTCAAATTCAATGAAGAGCAGAAGATATTGAATTACATTGTGAAAATAAGGGTGGTTGGGTGGTGTAAGGGCAGGTTGGATCCTGCAGGGGAGTAGGTGCTTTCTTATCAGTTGTAGCTGACTAAATAGGGGGTTTTAGCCTCCTACCAGTTGGTGCTGGTGAACAAAGGGAGTTGGTGCTTCCTTGTTAGTTGAAGCTGACTAAATAGGGGGTCAAAGTCTCATTCTAGTTGTGTCTAGTAAATAGGTTGTTGGATCATCCTTTTAGTGGTAGTTGATAAACTAGGGGGTCGTAGCCTCCTTCCAGTTATAGGTGGTAAATGGGGTGTGGAAGCATCCCTTGAGTCGTAGCTGAAGAAACTTGGGGAAAGTCTCTCCATCAAGTTGTAGCTTGAAAATAGTTTTGTAAAAGAATAATTTATTAATGAGAAAAGAGTTGGTGGTTTTCCCTGTTGGGTTCCACGATAAAATCTTGTGTTCATAAGGTTTGTTTTTCATCATATATTGCTTAATTGAATAATTAATATGTGTGCTTAATATTGGTGAAATTAATAATAAAAAGTAGGCAATATTGATTCACCCCCCCCCCCCACTCTTAGTATTGTTGGATATTCCATCAATTGGTATCANAGCACACATGGATGGACAAAATATTTACATTGAGAGTGGAACTCCAATACGTGGAAGAGAAGAATACATATTTTGGAGTACAAGAATGGAAAGTCATTTGAAGGAATTGGGACATGATGTATGGAATTCAGTGATCACTGATTACTTCCCACCAAGCAGAGTAAGGACTCCAGCACAAAATAAATCCATGAAAAGTAACTCAGTAGCAATGAATACAATCCTTGATAGACTGCCTGATTATGTCAAAGAGAAGATAGGTGAATATAATTCCACAAAGGAAATTTGGGACAAGATGAAAGACCTCTACTCAGAAGAAAAGTCTAATGAATCATTTCAATCAGAACAAAGTCCAGTCTACAACAATTCTAGTGATGAATATTCTTTTGAAGATTACTTAGACATTGAAGCAAAATTAAATCTTGAAGCTGATCTTGAGTGTGCTCTGGATGATCTGAGAAAATATAAACAAAGGTGTAAACAACTAAATGATCAACTTAATACTATTGAAAAATTCAAGAAAGGGACTGAAGCCCTTGATAAAGTTCTCAGTCTACAAAGAATTTATTCAAATGAATTTGGCCTTGAATATGAACAATTACACATGGTTAAAGGTTCAAGTCCTATTACTTAGATTGATGTTGAAGATGCCATGTGTTGTGATGATATCTCCAAAGAATCTTCTCATCCTCCCATGAAGATGTATCAAATCAAAAGAGAAGACTTAGCCATCAATAAAGGTAAAGACTCTCCACAATATTCTGATTGCAATAATGTTGATATTAAAATCTCCCCTGCAAGTAAAGAAGAAGATTTAGATACAATATAAGAATGTTATGTTAGCATTTATCCCATGAAATAAGTAGAAGAAGAACTATCTAAGGTCAAACAAGAAGTTGATTGGAGTCTTCATGAATACCACTGTGACCATGATTATTCAGACTATAGTTTTCTTCATGACTACACTAAAGAATTTATTGAAAATATTCAAAATAATTTCTTGGAAATAAAGGAAATGCTCAAAGACAATGAAAAAATCATATCTGAGAAAAATATTCACCTAGAAGAAAAAAGAAGAGGAGATTGAGAAATTAAAGGATGAAATCAGTCAAGTAAAAGAAGAAAAGAATGAAGACGATGAATTTAGTAGAATCCTTGCATATCTAAAAGAACTAAGAGAAAGCAAAGCCAATATGAAGACCCAACTTGAAGAAACCAAAAGAAGAGAGGAGGTAGTGAGGAACCAATTGAAAAAAAAGGAAGAATCATGTCATAAGCTGGAAACAGAAGTTGTGAATCTTAGAAATAAGGTTGAGAAGTCAAACACCCAAGTCAATTTCTTGAATAAATCTATGATATTAGATGAGATCCTGGATAGTCAGAGATCACTAAATGACAAATCCGGTCTTGGCTACAACAAGGAAGAAATTAGTAATCCTAAGAAACTTGATGCAAGTCCTTCATTTGTAAAGGGTGAAGACAAGTCTGATGCAAGTAATTCATTTATAAAAATGGAAAGTAGGTATGACGTAGGTCCTTCATGTTCAAAGAATGAAAGAAACACTACAATATTTAAAATATCAGATCAAGGAAGACATATTGAAGCTACTCATACACCTCAAAGTAATTTTAGAAGAGAGACACCTTCATGGATGAATCAAAGGAAGTATGAGAGTGTTTTTAATGGTTATTGTGTTTCTTGTAATGAATATGGTCTTAAAGCCTTGGATTGTAGGAATCATGGAAGAAAACAAATTGGTAGGTTCAACAACAATATAAGATGTTGGAACTGCAATCTTGTTGGACATATTGCTACACATTGTTACACTATGAGATGCTACAGTTGTGGTGGACATGGCCACAAAGCCCATGACTATTGGAACTCAAAAAGACAGTCAATAAGAAATTCTTCACACAATATGACAAGAAGAGTAAATAAGACATGGAAAAGAAAATATGAAGTACCAAACAAGAAAGATGATGAATATATTTCTCTTGAAATTGATGAAGTTCATAATAGGAGTTTGGTGGGTGAAACTTCTAATAAGGAATATTATCTAGACAAGGATAAAGAAGCTTATGGTGTACATAATAGTGACGTGGATGATGAATCTCCAACAAAATAACATCAAGAAGAATTGAGTGATGATTATCTCTGAAATATTTCAATCCTATTTTAATGGTACACTGAAACTCCTTATGAACCCTGGTTTGGAAGAGCTCCTTAAGTAAATTACTTCAAGGTCTTTTGAAGTAAGTGTTACAAAAAAAGACTTGATGAGAACCTCGGATAATTTGATGCTAGACCTGATGAAGGTATCTTTCCTAGATATGCTTCTACAAAGAAAGCATGAAGATGCTACAATCTTAGACTACACAAGATTGTTGAGAGTGCATATGTCAAGGTGGATGATCTAAAAATGATAAGGATACAAAAATCAAGAAACTATACTTGACAGTGAAGATGAAGATTATGATGAGTCAGTTGGTACACAAGCATAATAAGTAGAAGAGAATAAAGGGAAGAGGATGATATGGATACTAGTGAAGACAAAGAAGATATTCAAGAAGAAGAGATAAGAGAAGAATCCCCAAGAAGAGACACAAAACACCCTCAATAATGACTCAAAAGAATCATCCTGAAGAATTAATTATTGGAAATAAGAGTGATGGAGTGCACACAAGAAGACAATTGTTGTATCAAACAAAAATAACACTTTTGTCACAAATTGAGCCCAACTCAATTGAAGAGTCTTGTATAGATGAGAACTGGGTCAATGCTATGGATGGAGAATTGGACCAAATTGAAAAAAATCAAACTTGGGAACTAGTTCCAAGACCAAACAATAAAAATGTCATTGGAACTAAATGGGTGTATAAAAATAAAATGAATGAGAATGGGCAAGTAATCAGGAACAAATCCAGATTAGTATGTAAAGGGCATGATCAGGTTGAAGGAGTAGACTATGAAGAAACCTTTGCACTTGTGGCCATATTAGAGGCAATTAGGATGTTCTTAGCTTTCTCCAGGTACAAAAAATTCAAAGTGCACCAAATGGATGTCAAGTCAACATTTCATAATGGAAACTTAGAAGAAGAAGTCTATATTGAGCAACCAGAAGGATTCAAATTAAACAAAGGAGACCATGTCTGTAAATTAAAGAAAGTACTCTGTGGGATAAAACAAGCACCCAGAGCATGGTATGCAAGGCTAGATTCTTATTTACAAAAACAAGGCCTCAAAAGAGGATCAACAAACAACAATCTTTATTGTAAAATTACTGGTAATAACATGATTATTGTGGAAGTATATGTTGATGATATTATATTTGGCAGTGATGATGAAAAAATGAGTAGGGACTTTTCTAGGAGGATGCACCAAGAATTTGAAATGTCTTTGCTTGGTTAAATGCATTTCTTTCTAGGACTACAAATAATACAGTCCAAAAGATGAGTCTTTATACATCAGTCTAAGTATGTTAAAGATATGCTTAAAAATTTCAGTTAGAGGATTGCAAATCTGTTAATACACCTATGACAGTTGGATGCAAACTAAGAAAGGAAGATGAGTCCAATGCTGTAGATCCAAAACACTACAGATCAATGATTGGGATTTTACTCTATGTAACAGCTTCCAGACCTGATGTCAAGCAAGTAGTTGGGATGGTGGCTAGATTCCAAGTAGCTCCAAAAGAGAGCCATGTTCAAGCTGTAAAAAAAATCTTTATGTATTTGAAAGGAACCATAGATATTGGTTTTTGGTACCCTAGCAAGGATTCATTCACTTTAAAAGCCTATTCAGATGTTGATTGGGCATGTACTATAGATGACAGGAAAATTACAAGTGGAGGAGAATTCTTTTTGGGAGAATCATTGGTAGCTTGGATAAGAAATAAACAATCCTCAAATTCATTGTCTAGCACTAAAGCTGAGTATATTGCAGTAGAAGAATGTTGCACACAAGTGGAGTGGATGAAACAAACCTTACAAGACATCAAAATAGTATTCGAAGAACCTACTACTATCCACTGTGATAATACAAGCATGATAAGTCTCTCCAAGAACGTTATTCAACACTTCAAATCAAAACACATTCCCATAAAATAACACTATCTAAGAGATCACGCTGAAAATAAGAACATTAAATTGGAATATGTTCCAACAAAAGAAAGAGTGGAAGATATTTTCACAAAACCCTCAAGCAGAGATGTATTTGAATATCTCAGGAAAACATTGGGAGTAATCCTTCTTCCAACCTAAATCTCTCAAAAATAAAAAATAAAATATAAAGAAAAATGAAAAATGCATCAATTGGCACGAAATCAGTGGGAGACAAAAATCAAAGTCATAAGGAGTCATTCAATATGACAGGGAAAGTATGATTTCAGGAGGAGTTATCCATTTTTAAATTATGGTCAGAAGTATACAGATAAACATAGCTTTACCATAAGGGAAGCAATCATTTTCCATTGATGTCAAAGGGGGAGAATAACTTCAGAGGAGAGATGCAACATCTCAGGGGGAGATTCAGTATGAAGTTTGAATGTTTCCATGAATGACAAAGGGGGAGATTGTTGGATATAGTGTCATTAATATATTGTCATTGATGTCAACGGATGATATCATTGATGTGATGATAAGTTGGTATGACTAATTGTCATTGATATCAACAGTATTTTGTTAGCATAGATTAATGGTTGATGTCAAACAATTGGATGATATGCAGAGATTAAAGCTCAGGAGAGTTAGCAAATGAAAATCAAAGTTACAGTATGATGATATGCAAAGATAAAAGCTCAGGAGGGTGAGCGAATGAAGATCAAAGCTCAGAAGAGATGGCGCGATGAATCTCAGAAGAATTATTGGAGGACTAGTCAACGATCATATCAGATCAAGACCATTGATACGCACACARAGCTTGGGTGATGAATTAAATCACTCACAATTTGTGGTTCCACAATCAACATCGATCGTYGATGGTCATTTGCCAAATAGATCTACGGTTGGTGACAAAATGAAGAAAGGGTAAATTTCAAAAACCCATAAAATGATTTTTTMCTAAGTTCGGCGGTGACATGACAATTTTGGTGCTTTGTGTTAAAGGGCGCGCTAATCTCAGTGGCCGATAATCAGGCGGTTAGATCTACGGTCGACAAGGAATATCAGACCCCCCRGATATTTCTTCCCTTAACGATGGGGGGGGGGGGTATGAGTTGGTGCTTTTTCCYGAGCGGGGCCCTCATAACGTGTCACCTTCCTRTTAACTCGGACCCCCCTCACTCCTTACCGCTTATCGCCTAACCTCCCCCTCTAAGTAATCCACCAAACCACTCATCCATACCACCTTTGTGCTTCGCCGYCACACTCCACTACCCTGCCTACACATCACACTCACGCTAAGCAYGAAGTCGCGAAGTAAATGGTGGTCRTCCATCTCATCAGGGGATTAAATCTTGACCGTTGAATTGATAAGTGCTCAGGCACTTGTTTGTCCTAGCGCCTGGTCACTTCCATTGATCATATAGAATAAGAGATTTAAAAAGAATAATATAATATGTTGCTAAAGTTGATAAAGCCCATGGTTTTATATCACTCGGTCACATGTAATGGTTTGAAGGAAGCACCTCTATAGAACTCAATTTTTGTAAATAAATTGCAGAGATTTAGGATCGAGTTAAAAGGATGAAATTGATCCATAACTGTGATCAATTTATAAAAATCCTTCACGACAAAAATGATAAACAATGATTACGGTTAAGTTAAACGAAGAGGTGTGATGGTTGAAAACAAAGGGACACATTGTATCACTCTCACACCGTTTTGAAGATTATATAAATGAGGAAAAGTGTTGAGAAGAATGTGTCTCTTCATTTCAGATAATAAGATCAAAACAAAAGCAAAGTTCAATAAGAAGAATTGTTTGTTCTAATGAGTCTGTCGATGTCTTAGTGAAGATCAAGAAAAGAAGAAGACAAAGCAGGAGTTATGCAATCCAATATTTGACATAGAAGACTTTATTGGACTACAACAATTTCATTGAAGATTAAATGACAAAAGCCAAAGAGAAAGAGATGAAGTTTGACTTCAGATAACCAGAAGACCGTACAAGCAGAGGTTGCAGCAGACAAGTAGAAAGTACAACAGTTAATGATTCTAAGAAGACTTGAAGAATTTATAGTATCTCTGGTTGTTTGAACAGAGTACACTAAAAGTGTTATAAATGTTATAACCTGCATAAAGGGTGGAATGGTGGAGAAAGGGGAAACAAGTCGAAGTCAAAAGGTCAAATCTGATAGGACTTGTGTTAATGGCTGCATGAGTCAAATTCAATGAAGAGCAGAAGAT
Organism: Picea engelmannii; assembly: GCA_009831015.1. Taxonomy (NCBI): domain Eukaryota; kingdom Viridiplantae; phylum Streptophyta; class Pinopsida; order Pinales; family Pinaceae; genus Picea; species Picea engelmannii. The sequence goes on along the minus strand of ML786727.1, from coordinate 824,099 downwards.
ATTGAATTACATTGTGAAAATAAGGGTGGTTGGGTGGTGTAAGGGGAGGTTGGATCCTATAGGGGAGTAGGTGATTTCTTGTCAGTTGTAGCTGACTAAATAGGGGGTTTTAGCTTCCTACCAGCTGGTGCTGGTGAACAAGGGGAGTTGGTGCTTCCTTGTTAGTTGAAGCTGACTAAATAGGGGGTCAAAGTTTCCTTCCAGTTGTAGCTGGTAAATAGGTTGTCGGATCATCCTTTCAGTGGTAGCTGATAAAATAGGGGGTTGTATCCTCCTTCCAGTTATAGGTGGTAAATGGGGTGTGGAAGCATCCCTTGAGTCGTAGCTGAAGAAACTTGAGGAAAGTCTCTACATCAAGTTGTAGCTTGAAAACAATTTTGTAAAAGAATAGTTTATTAATGAGAAAATAATTGGTGGTTTTCCCTATTGGGATCCACGATAAAATCTTGTGTTCATAAGGTTTTTTGTTCATCATATATTGCTTAATTGAATAATTAATATGTGTGCTTAATATTGGTGAAATTAATAGGAAAAATTAGGCAATATTGATTCACTCCCCCCTCTCAGTATTATTGGGTATTCCATCAATTGGTATCAGAGCGAGGTTCATTTAAGAAAAGTCTAACAAACTGAAAGGAAGATCAAATTAAGAACACATAGATGGATAAAATATTTACACTGAGAGTGGAACTCCAATACCTGAAAGAGAAGAATACATATTTTGGAGTACAAGAATGGAAAGTCATTTGAAGGCATTGGGACATGATGTATGGAATTCAGTGATCACTGATTACTTCCCACCAAGCAGAGTAGGGAATCCAACTCAAAACAAAGCCATGAAAAATAACTCAGTAGCAATGAATACAATCCTTGATGGACTACCTGATTATGTCAAAGAGAATATAGGTGAATATAATTCCGCAAAGGAACTTTGGGACAAGATTAAAGACATATACTCAGAAGAAAATTCTAATGAATCATTTCAATCAGAACAAAGTTCAGTTTACAACAATTCTAGTGATGAATATTCTTTTGAAGAATACTCAGACATTGAAGCAAAATTCAATCTTGAAGCTGAGCTTGAGTGTGCTCTGGATGATCTGAGAAAATATAAACAAAGGTGTAAACAACTAAATGATCAACTTAATACTTTTGAAAAATTCAAGAAAGGGACTGAAGCCCTTGATAAAGTTCTCAGTCTATAAAGAATTTCTTCAAACGAATTTGGCCTTGAATATGAACAAGTACACATGGTTAAAGGTTCAATTCCTATTACTCAGATTGATGTTGAAGATGACATGTGTTGTGATGATATCTCCAAAGAATCTTCTCATCATCCCATGAATATGTATCAAATCAAAAGACAAGAATCAACCATCAATAAAGGTAAAGACTCTCCACAATCTTCTGATTGCAATAATGTTGATATTAAAATCTCCCCTGCAAGTAAAGAAGAAGATTTAGATACAATAAAAGAATGTTATTTTAGCATTTATCCCATGAAATATGTAGAAGAAGAACTATCTAAGGTCAAACAAAAAGTTGATTGAAGTCTTTATGAATACCACTATGACCATGATTATTCAGACTATAGTTTTCTTCATGACTACACTAAAGACTTTATTTAAAAGAGTCAAAAGAATTTCTTGGAAATAAAGGAAATGCTCAAAGACAATGAAAAAATCATATCTGAGCAAAATATTCAGCTGGAAGAAAAAGAAGAGGAGATTGAGAAATTAAAGGATGAAATTATTCAAGTAAAAGAAGAAAAGAAGAAAAGAAGGAAGATAATGAACTTAACATAATCCTTGCAGATCTAAAAGAACTAAGAGAAAGCAATGTCAATCTGAAGACCCAACTTGAAGAAACCAAAAGAAGAGAGGAGGTAGTGAGGAACTAGTTGAAAAAAAGGGAAGAATCATGTTATAAGCTGGAAGCAGAAGTTGTGAATCTTAGAAAGAAGGTTGAGAAGTCGAACACCCAAGTCAATTTCTTGATTAAATCTATGATCTTAGATGATATCTTGGATAGTCAGAGATCACCAAATGACAAATCCGGTCTTGGCTACAACAAGGAAGAAATTAGTAATCCTAAGAAACCAGATGCAAGTCCTTCATTTGTAAAGGGTGAAGACAGGTCTGATGCAAGTCTTTCAGTTATAAAAATGGAAAGCAGGTATGACACAGGTCCTTCATGTTCAAAGAATGAAAACAACACTACAATATTTAAAATATCAGATCAAGGAAGACATCTTGAAGCTACTCATACACCTCAAAGTAAGTTTAGAAGAGAGACACCTTCATGGATGAATCAGAGGAAGTATGAGAGTGTTTTTAATGGTTATTGTTTTTCTTGTAATGAATATGGTCTCAAAGCCTTGGATTGTAGGCATCATGGAAGAAAACAAATTGGTAGGTTCAACAACAATATAAGATGTTGGAACTGCAATCTTGTTGGACATATTACTACACACTGTTACACTATGAGATGCTACAGTTGTGGTGGATATGGCCACAAAACCCATGACTGTTGGAACTCAAAACGATAGTCAATAAGAAATGCTTCACACAATATGACAAGACGAGTAAATAAGACATGGAAAAGAAAATCTGAAGTACCAAACAAGAAAGATGATGAATATATTGCTCCTGAAATTGATGAAGTTCATAATAGGAGTTTGGTGGGTGAAACTTCTAATAAATATTATTCTCTAGACAAGGATAAAGAAGCTTTTGGTGTACATAATAGTGACGTGGATGATTAATATCCAACATAATAACATCAAGAAGAATTGAGTGATGATTATCTCAGAAATATTGCAATCCTATTTTAATGGTACACTAAAAATCCTTATGAACCCTGGTTTGGAAGAGCTCCTTCGGTAAATTACTTCAAGGTCTTTTGAAGTAATTGTTACATAAAAAGGCTTGATGAGAACCTCGAATAATTTGATGCTAGACTTGATGAAGGTATCTTTCTTGGATATGATTCTACCAAGAAATCATGAATATGTTACAATCTTAGACTACACAAGATTGTTGAGAGTGCAGATGCCAAGGTGGATGATCTAAAAATGATAAGGATCGAAAATCAAGAAACTATACTTGATAGTGAAGATGGATAGTGAAGATGAAGATGATGATGAGTCAGTTGGTACACAAGCAGAAGAAGTAGAAGAGAATAAAGGGAAGATGATGATATGGATACTAGTGAAGACGAAGAATATATTCAATAAGAAGAGTTAAGAAAAGAATCCCCAAGAAGAGACACAAAATCACCCTCAAGAATGACTCAAAAGAATCATCCTGAAGAATTGATTATTGGAAAAAAGAGTGATGGAGTGCACACAAGAAGACAATTGTTGTATCAAACAGAAATAACACTTTTGTCACAAATTGAGCCCAGCTCAATTAAAGAGGTATGTATAGATGAGAACTGGGTCAATGTTATGAATGGAGAATTTGACCAAATTGAAACAAATCAAACTTGGGAACTAGTTCCAAGACCAAAAAATAAAAAATGTCATTGGAACTAAATGGGTGTATAAAAATAAAATGATGAGAATGGGCAAGTAATCATGAACACAACTAGATTAGTATGTAAAGGGTATGCTCAGGTTGAAGGAGTAGACTATGAATAAACCTTTACACTTGTGGCCATATTAGAGTCAATTAGAATGTTCTTAGCATTCTCCAGCTACAAAAAATTTAAAGTGCACCAAATGGATGTCAAGTCAACATTTCATAATGGAAACTTAGAAGAAAAAGTCTATATTGGGCAAAAATAAGGATTCAAATTAAACAAAGGAGACTATGTCTGTAAATTAAAGAAAACACTCTATGGGCTAAAACAAGCACCCAGAGCATGGTATGCAAGGATAGATTCTTATTTAAAAAAACAAGGCCTCAAAAGAGGATCAACCGACAACAATCTTTATTGTAAAATTGTTGGTAATAACATGATTATTGTGGAAGTATATGTTGATGATATTATATTTGGCAGTGATGATGAAAAGATGAGTAGGGACTTGCTAGGAGGATGCAACAAGAATTTGAAACGTCTTTTCTTGGTGAACTAAATTTCTTTCTAGGACTATAAATAATACAGTCCAGAAGAGGAGTCTTTATACATCAGTCTAAGTATGTTAAAGATATGCTTAAAAAATTCAGTTAGAGGATTGCAAACCTGTTAATAAACCTATGTCATTTAGATGCAAACTAATCAAGGAAGATGAGTCCAATGCTGTAGATTCAAAACACTACAGATCAATGATTGGGAGTTTACTCTATGTAACAACTTCCAGACCTGATGTCAAGCAAGCAGTTGGGATGGTGGCTAGATTCCAAGCAACACCAAAGGAGAGCCAAGTTCAGGCTGTAAAAATAATCTTTAGGTATTTGAAAGGAACCATAGATCTTGGTTTGTGGTACCCTAGCAAGGATTCATTCACTTTAAATGCCTATTCAGATGCAGATTGGGCATGTAGTGTAGATGACATGAAAATTACAAGTGGAGGAGCATTCTTTTTGGGAAAATCATTGGTATCTTGGATAAGTAAGAAACAATCCTCAACTTCGTTGTCTAGCACTGAAACTGAGTATATTGCAGTAGAAGAATGTTGCACAGAAGTGGAGTGGATGAAACAAACCCTATAAGACATCAAAATAGTATTTTAAGAACCTACTACTATCCACTGTGATAATACAAGTGCGATAAGTCTCTCCAAGAACCTTGTTCAACACTCCAAATCAAAACACATTCCCATAAAATACCAATATCTAAGAGATCAGGTTGAAAATAAGAACATTAAATTGGAATATGTTCCAACACAAGAACATGTGGCAGATATTTTCATAAAACCCTTAAGAAGAGATGTATTTGAATATCTCAGGAAAAACTTGGGAGTAATCCTTCTTCCAACCTAAATCTCTCAAAAATAAAAAAAAATAAAATATAAAGAAAAATAAAAAAAGCATCAATTGGCACCAAATTAGGGGGAGACAACAATCAAAGTCAGAAGGAGTCATTCAATATGATAGGAAAAGTATGATTGCAGGAGGAGTTATCCATTTTTAAATTCTGGTCAGAAGTATACAAATAAAAAGAGCTTTACCATAAGGGAAGCAACCATTTGCCATTGATGTCAAAGGGGGAGAATAATTTCAGAGGAGAGATGCAACATCTCAGGGGGAGATTCAATATGAATTTTTAAATGTTGACATCAATGAAAAAGGGGGAGATTTTTGGATATAGTGTCATTAATATATTTTCATTGATGTCAACAGATGATATCATTGATGTGATGATAAGTTGGTATAACTAATTGTCATTGATATCAACAATATTTTGTTAGTAGAGATTAATGGTTGATGTCAAACAATTGGAAGATATGCAGAGATTAAATCTCAAGAGAGTTAGCAAATGAAAATCAAAGTTATAGTATGACGATATGCAGAGATAAAATCTCAGGAGGGTGAGCGAATGAAGATCGAAGCCTAGAAGATATAGTGCGATGAATCTCAGAAAAATTGTTGGAGGACTAGTCAACGATCAGATCAGATCAAGACCGTTGATACACATGCAGAGCTTGGGTGACTAATTAAATCACTCACAAGTTGTGGTTCCGCAATCCACATAGACCGTCGATGGTCACTCGCCAAATAGATCTACGTTTGGTGACAAAATGAAGAAAGGGTAAATTGCAAAAACCCATAAAATGATTTTATCCTAGTTTGGTGGTGACATGACAATTTTGGTGCTTTGTGTTAAAGGGCGTGCTAATCCCAACGAATGATAATCAAGAACTCAGATCTATGGTTGACAGGGAATATTGGGACCCCCCGACC
>ML786727.1:777051-797538 GCA_009831015.1 Picea engelmannii | reverse complement strand
TGTCAATACAATTAAATCTCAATTACATATGTACAGTATTTACAGAATACAAATTTTGATCGAAATCTGCAAAAATCATGTGTAAATTGTCTCACGACAGCGAAACTATTATTTTTGATTTTTATATATTTTATAAGACAAAAATAAAATGACAACTATCTAAGCTAAGCAATAACATAACAATCCTAACTGTAAATCTGAACTATAGAGATGAACAATGAAACATGTTCAGATTAGAAGAAATTTATATATTAACTAACTAATTAAATAACACTAACAAACTAACCTGTAGAGGCACTTCCTATTTGTCCTGTTCACAGTACTCGATTCAGTGGTTTGATGGGAGAAACCCACACAAGATTTTCCACAAGCTTCTCGTAAACAGGAAGCATAAATTCTCTTTGAATACGAATGGCAGAACAAACAAGACACAAAACAACAACAATCTTATAATTTACAGATCATCACATTTAGATAAATTCCAGTGCGAAGATTTGCATATAATCGTTCATTTAACAAAGAAGATAAACCTTTTATTCATTAAATTCAAACAGAGTAATTGTTGTGAGTAAAATGAGATACGTCAGATATGGACAGAATTTAAATCATAATGCATCAACCTGTAACAAATCTTGATATCTAAAGTAGTCAATAATTTGATTACAAATTGTTATGCACTAAACTTGAACAAAAGTAAGATAAATTGAAAGCTAAAGTTGTTACAAAAAATCCACTTCTATTCGAGTCTGTATAATCATAAGTCCATAGCCTTTGTTCTCCCAACAGTGATGAGTTGTTTACAAAAAATATCAAGTATATAAAGGCCACAGGGTAAAACATCCCTGTGGAAAGTATCAAAATTGTTCACAAAAAATATGGGAAAAATCTCCCAGATTCCTATTTCTGCTTAAGAATAAGAACCTAAACCAAAACTATGTAACAAAAGCATGTTCTCAACAGCCACAACAGATCCAATTCTCATTGAAATTCGTGTGTACCTGTAGATAGGCAAGAGAAAACAATTTTAGATACTGTTTTAATTGTAAAATCAACAAAAATCCAAATTTTATGACTAGCTACAGAATCTCATGATTCTGTAGCTGGTCATATTTACAAACAAAATCGTTTTAAATGAATCCAAATGATAACAAGAATGTATACGGTGAATCAAATAACTCCTAATTACTAATTCAAAACAAATCCAATCATTCACACTAAAACTAACCAAATCTTTTATGCCAATTCAAAACTAACATAATCGTATTGAATTAATCGAATGGTAACATGAATATGTGTGATCTATCAAACAATTCTTTTGTTACTAATTCAAAACGAATACAATCGTTTATGCCAACAAAATTGTTTTAAATCGGTTCAATCCAAACATAACTATATTAGATTTAGCAATCAAATCAACGCCAACACAATCGACTATGCTAATTGAAAACAAACAGAATCGTCTTTGAATCAAACAAGACAGAACTATATCAAACTAACTCAGAGCCAATTCAATCGTTTATACTAATTCAAGAACAACAAAATCGTATTAAATCGATTCAATCAAAACAGAGGTATATTCAATTTTAGCAAACAAATCTTTTGTACTGATTCAATGCAAACACAATTCAAAACGAAATCATTCTTGGTAATTCGAAGTAAACATAATCGTTCTAAAACATTATTGAAATAACATACCTTGGATGTAGAGATACGATTCGATCAGGCCAATTTTGAGTTTACAAAAGCAGTAGCTGCCTCAACATTTCTGAACACGATAGAACCCATGGTCTTTTGCTTCTTATCATAAGCTTGCAACCTATCATTTTCCTTAGACAACATAGTCACCCGGTCCTCTAAGGACTTAATTTTGGACTGCAACAGAGGGACATCTGTGTAGTAACGTTCCAACCAAGAGTTGCATTGAGTGCACTGTGGTTGATCGGGCCGAGTCACTACAGGTGAGGGTTCTTTTAAATTACCAGGGGTTCCATTGTCAAGCTTAATTCCGATGAAGTTAGGGTCATTCTTTAGGCACGGTGGAAGGTTGGACACGTAGTCATAGGGTTCAACAGAACAGAGGCCATGAGAGTAGGGGTATTCCTCGGTCAAAACAATAGGCTTCTGGTCTGTGTTTTGTTTGGGCTTGTTCCGAGCACACCTAGATACCCATCGTGCAACTTTCTTTCCCCTGCTGTTGACATCTATATTACCCTTGCCTTTCTTCCTTGCAAGCCTTTTAACAGTCTTAGCATTGTCTTTTGAACACGAATTAGGCATGGTGTCAGGTAGGTCAGCGTTGGGGTAGGTCGAGGGTTTGACAGCAGGTAGGAGGGTAGGAGGTGGTACGACAGGCCCAACAAGGGTTTCAGTGACCACGGTCTTGTCCACTTGAACACATTCAGGAGTGACAAAGCCATTCCTTGATAGGAAAGCTTGCCAACAGTCACCATTCAGCCTCAAATGATGGACAATAACGATTTTGATCAAACAATGATGGAAAAGGCTGGAATCAGCCTTTTCCCTCTTAAATAGTTTATACATTTTATACAGACTGCTTAGGAGGTAGTGAGGCATATTCACAGGGAAATCCATGAAATTCATAAGCAACCAGAGATGATAAAGAAACACTAAACCATAACGACCTTCGCAAGTCATGAATTTCTTAACAATGGCCAATAAATCATGCCATCGAGACTTAAGGGCAGTGACTGGCATACCTTTGTCACAACTGACAATTTTCCTCGATGTAAACAGGAGCGGCCATGACACTTCATCCACCTTCGAATTCTTAAACCACCTCTGCCCTTTAGCTGGTAAACCCGTGGCTGAACTGAGGAATTCTTCGTTCAATTCAAGTTGAATATCTCCAACCTTGGTCCTACATCCATCAAATGCGAGGGCGAATTGTTGAGCAGCCGCGAGGTTGAAACCCTCGAATTTTTGAATGAACATTTACCAGCCATTAATCTCTAAGTCCTCATGAGCATTGTCAAATAGCAGCAGCGTTTGGATGCCATTAGGTTCTATGCGCACTATAGGGTCCATAGGAGAGAGCACACAGTGAGCAGGGTAAACGGTGAGGAGGGCTGGATAGGGTAGACGCAGGACCAAATGCTCACAGGCTTCCCCAAAACAAACAGAGGTAATCCAAGATACAAGGCAAACATTAATGCCTATACGTGTGCGGGTGGTGGAATGAAATAAAACCATGCAAAACACTCATATCGATATGTACAATCGACGGTAATTCAAATCATTCACATCACAATCCAAATATCAAATAACTATTTGCAAACCATTATGTTCATAATCAACAATTGGTCAACAATAGTGTGTGTACGATTTAAAACAAAACAACATTTCGGATATAGCACCAGAGCTTTGACCATAAAGTTTATACATTGTATGAAACCATTGCACCAAGGATTTGTCAAAGACAATAGAACATCATACCACCATTGTATCAAGGATTCAATCAAAGACACCAAAACTCATTGCATGGCGAATCTATAAATTGGAATCGTATCTATAAACATGCAAAGTAAATAAAGGTTTGGTGTTTTGACCCATGTATAACCATTATTGAGTTAGAGGTGAAATGACCACATGAACAAGATTATTCATAATAATCCAGTGACGATTTTAATGCCATCGACATGACTTCCAACTCAAGGTTTTCACGCTTGCAGTCGTGAAAATGAAAACGAAAAGTAGGTGTGCAAATGCGCAAGATAATCGTGTCGTTTTATTTAAAAGATTGCGATGAGTATTAAGGGTTCAAAACCCTCGTGTGGGCAGCTTGTAAGGAAAAGATAAAAATACAAAATGGCTTCCAACACCTGCTTGTTGGTTATTGTGGTGCATGGCATGTTTAAACATTTTTTTTTTACGTTGTAGCATGAATCTTGATTATTTCATGTGCTATTATGGTGTTCTTTCATTCTCTTAATTAATCAAATGTTATCATAATTTGAAATCAATTTTGAAGTGTTTAAATTTGAAGCATCATGCCCAAACCATGGGTGGTTGGATATGTTACACTCAATGAGACTGCTATGGATATGTACACACACTTCAAGTATTCCAATAGTTGGAAACACAAATCATATGTCAACATAGTTGTGTGAAAGTCACGAATGTCCATTTTGTCGCCATATAGGAAGGATTAAATGATATGCAATGATGGATCGTTAAGAACCCAAATTCTCTAGCCAAGATACCTCGTGCTCCGAAAGGGGAAATAAGTATTGATTATACTTCCCTCAATCGATTCCAACAATCCAGGGAGAGGGATGAAAAGAAAACAAAGAGAACACTATAAATCTATGCACAACTACACAAAGTCGCACACATCTTGACACATAAGAGCAATCTACCTCCCATTGAAGAGATCATGAAAACCAAGAAAAAGGAGTATCTCTTTGAATTTTTTTATAAAAACATGAATCAAAGACAAGAGAGTGCTCAAGTATCTACAAAAGTGATAGTATATTTAATGGAATATCACCTCGTTCAACCAACTAAGACTCAAACTATGAAATATCGAAGAAATATTATATCATCAAGTCATATCAATCCAAGGTTAGCATGAAGCCTGGGAAACCTACTGAGGAATAAAGACAAATAAATAAGACAAAACAAAAAATTTGTATTTTCCCACAACTACCATCTATTTTTTATGTTTTCCCACCACCATCAACTTTGTCCTATTCTAAAACCTATCAACAACATTTGAGAAGGGGAAGTTGAAGAGACTTGTAACCGGTTATTGCAGAATCCAAGAAGACACTATCAACAATTACTCAAACTAATACAAGTAGAGGAAGAGGTCGATTTTAAAAGGGCTCTTCAAGCATTGTTTATTCAAAAAACTACTTTGAGAATTGATATTGAGAATCCCTCAGGGACATTTTGTTAGAGATAATAACTCTTGTGGATGGTGATTTGTTGTAAACTATTTTCATCAAATATTATGTTGTTTAAATGTGTTGTAGAAATGTCCTTTTGATTATATATTGTTCTTGTGAAAATAAAAATCTTTATTTAAACTTTGTTTACTCTTTCTTGTATTTTTTTTTTCGTGAGATGATGATTAGTTTATGTATGTGATTTCATGACTTAGACTAATTTGGTTATGTTATTGTATGTGTGTGTTATATATCCATGTTTCTTCTTAACACCTACCTGGAAGAAGTCATTTGCAAGAATTAGTTTCATTTATAGTTGTTCATTGGTTACCATAGTTGCTCCTAACTATAATAGGACAGGTTAGAGTTATTTCTGCATTTAGTTAGTTTGCATCTACATTCCCCGTTTCACTCACAACCATCTAATCACCCCTCAAACCCAGTAATGGAAGCAAAACCATAATTTAGATGGGTCTCCTAAACTAAACAATGCATAGTCTAATTGGGACTGTGTATCAGGGAGTACCCCTTACTGTTGAAGAAAAATGTCACTGCTTCAACAGGCTGGCATAAAATTACAACACACTATTCCTTACACTTCACAATAGAACGAAGTAATTGAGAGGAAGAACCAATCTCTCAAAGATATGGCTAGTTTCATGTTGCATAAAAATCCTTTACCCTCCAAGCTTTGGGATAAAGCACTAAACTATTCTAACTACATACAAAACAAATATCCTCACTGATCTGTGAAAATAGGACACCTATTAAGGCCTGGAGCAACATCAAACTGGAAGTCACCCACTTCTAAATATTTGGATCACATGGATGGGACTGCACACCCTCTAAAAAGAGGAAGGCATTAGATCCTCAGAGCACACGATGCATCTTCATTGGATATATTGAGGGTGTGAAGGGTTACATCTTGATTGATCCCTCAATGGAAAAGATCATCATTGAGCACAATTGTTTTTTGAGGAAAGTCCCATGCATGCACCATAGGAGCCACATGAAGAGACTTTTTTACTTCCTATTGTAGTAGAAATCCGAGATGGAGAGTCCACCCATTCATACCAGAACTTAGATATAAGTTCTGAATTAGATTCATAATATGATGATCATGTAGATGAGGAGCCACAACAAATGACCAAGTGGTCACATTCCACCCTACAATAAATAAGTGACCTTGTGGGGAATCTAGCGGATTCAGGGAGGCTGATATCCCAGTTTGAGGAGCCACCTCATGCACTTACAACTACATAAATAGTGATTTCCATGCATTTCTACATGGATCTAGCTTCTGACCCAAAAACCTATGTAGAGGCTACATGGAATCCCTTATGGGAAGCCACTATGCAGGAGGAGTACAATTCTCTCCTTGAGAACCAAACTTGGGATTTGGTTCCACTTCCTTCAAACAAGAATATTGTCAAATGCATATGGATCTATAGGACCAAGAGGGAAATGGTTAGACAATTGAGAAGGTACAAGGAAAGATTGGTTGCCAAATAATTTCAACATATTCACTAGATTGACTATGATGAGACCTTTTCTCTAGTAGCAAATATGGACTCAATCTAGTTGGCCCTTGCCATTGCAATATCCAGGGGATAGGAATTTCACCAGATGGGTGTGAATAATTCCTTTCTTCATCAAGATCTCTAAAAGGAAATTTACATGGAGCAACCTCAGGGGTTCATACATAACTCATCTCTAGTATGTTGACTAAAAAAGTCACTCTATGGCCACAAGAAGGCGCCTAGAGCATGGTATGAAAAGATGGATTCTTATTTTCTTTCTCATAATTTTGTTAGATGTAAATCGGATCCCAAAGTTTATATGTTGAGGACTACTAACTTTCTATTGATCCTAGTACTCTATGTAGATGACCTCTTGCTCATAGGTAGCTTGGCCTAAAAAATTGTTGTGGTCAAAGATATTTTGCATGACATGTTCTCTATGATAGACATGGGTCCAATTCACTTTTTCCTTGGTATTGAGATTGGTCAAGATGCTTCAGGTATTAAGCTATCCCAGACTAAGTATGTCAGGGATCTCTTGGTTAGATTCCACATGACATAATGCAAGTTTGCAACAACGTCATTCTTTTCTGGGGTACATCTTGAGGATGGTGGGGATACACCATTGGTGGAAAACGCCTTGTATTAAAAACTTATGGGGAGCCTTTTGTATCTCATCTACACCCGACTAGATATCTCATACACATTAGGGGTAGTTTCCAGGTACATGAATGCACCGCGTGAGCTACACTAGAAGGATGCCAAGTGCATCCTCATATATGTTCAAGGTACCACCGATTATGGGATCCACTATGCATTAGGTTGTGCATTGGATATCATGGGCTTCACAGATTCTAATTGGCCTGGTGATAACACATATCACAATTCCACCTCCGAGTATATGCTTAGTTTAGGTTTTGGTCCCATTTGTTGGTCAAGTTCAACAATTTATTTATCGTCAGTAGAGGCTGAGTACAAAGGAGTAATCAACATCACTATTCAAGAAATTTGGCTTCAAACTTTCCTCACCGAGATCAGTATCCAGTTCCATTGTCTAACTTTCATTTGGTGTGACAACTAGAGCACACTCCAATTTAGCAGAGATCCAGTGCAACAATAACAAACAAAATACATAGAGATCCATATGCATTGCAACAGAGAGTTGGTTCTTGAAATGTTCACTGATTTGTAGTAATTTCCATCCTTTGAACAAACTACCAAAATATTCACCAAGAATTTCACTGAGAAAAAGTTCCACATTTTGCATGATCGTCTTGGAGTGAATAAAACAATTACTTAGCAATTTCCTTTCTTTCCTTCTTCATTTTTGATGCATTGTAATTTGAGGGTTGGGGGGGGAGGGGGGGGGGGGTTTCCCATGAATTTTTCCCTCTATCCTCTTTTCTCAATGTTCATTCTTTAGATGAATTGTAAAATGGGCACCTAACATGGCCTTGTTTCCAGGACCCATTCTTTATTTTACACCCTAGTAGTGCTCAAGGGGGGTGTTGGAGATATTACACACTCACCTAGTAATTATTTTTCCTACATCTTCTAGTAAAATGTTGAGGGAATTATCCATAGATGAGAATATTCTCTCTTGATAATATTCCCTACAAAATAGGCCACCTTCCCTCTTCATTTTTTACTCAATTACACTTCAATTAGACTAGTGGAGGAAACTCATACATGGCAATCTTGGTTTTATTACTAGCAATTTCATGTTCACCTTGGTTTTCTCACCAGGAGGGTGCATATCACATGCATATGGCTAGAAGGGTGAATATAATGTGTTTATCTCACCACCACATGTGTGGCTCAATTAACTTATGTTTGCATGGACAAATAACTAGGACTAGGTGGCAGATAACTCTAGTTTCTGTCAATGAGTGTCCAAATCTCTCTAGATCACTACTATGGCGTATTAGTTACTCATGTAGCTTGTATCTATTGTAATTTTTTGACTCTTTGAGTGTGGATTATTGGGTTAATTTAGTTAATTAGTCTTTCTCTCATTCTTGTCCCTCTCTCTCTCTCTCTCTCTCTATTTGTTTTGCAAGCTTTGTGTGAATTTCTACCACCTAGTTTCTCTATGTAGGTTTCACCGAAAACTTCACATCCTTATGTTCAACATAGCTACAATAGATCCCTTCATAGTTCTATTGGTCACAACCATTTTTAGGTGTGATTGAGGTCCAACAATTATCCCTAATTAATGTATCTCTTCCCATTACATCTACACAAGATGAATCCTCCCATTCTCATATGAAGGTTGATAGAGCAACCAATTTGTTGAATGGATATAGCACATCCAACAAAATGTTCATGGTATTTTATAGAAATTAAATTCGAAGTAAAATAAACAATACAATAAAAATTAGGTTCCACACCAGTTCCAAGTATGAGTTAAGGTATGGTTTCATTTGCAGAAAGAAAACCTCACAGGACCCCATCGAAATATCTTCCCAATCTGATATGGGACTTGCACCACCATCACCAATGTTGTGGGTGAAAATGATTTAAATTAAGTATTCCCCCTTTCCTTGGATTGAACTTTGTATTTAATGTGGGGTTGTTTCAACCATATTTTCCACCTCTCTTGGACACCTTGGAGGTAGTTGACCACTTGGCCCCTATAGAACTCAATCCTAATTACATTATGAAAGCTACAATCAACAAGAGAATGGACACCAAGAGAAAGAGAACCCACTAGAAAATAATCCAACTCTATTAGGTCATAAAAGCATGTCATCTCCTTCACTAGGGAAAGAAGCTCACCAAAAGTCAGATTCAATAGAAAATTCCCCATTTGATGGAGAGATTTGATGTGATGGGGACCATTGCTTCTTGAGGAGGGACCACTACTTATTGAGGGATACCACTAATCTAGGTGGATATTAGTGGCCACCCGCTTGTTCCTTTGACCCATAATGGTTCCACATTTTTGTAAGTGTTCTACAATTTTTTAGGTTTTGAACCTCTGATATGTTTTTTTGGGCATTTCCCTTATGTTTTTGGCAATTAACATAGGACAAATATTGGTTGGTTGACCAAACACATAGAGCATATATTAATGTTTGTAATGGTTCTTAATAAGAGTTTGTATACAATGCCCTAAAAGGAGTTTGTATGAAAAAGTTGGGAATTTGACATATCAACTATCCTCCTTAGGGCCGACATTTCTTCTTCCACATCATCTCCCAGGGTTAGGGTTTTGAATTTTTCATGGTTTTTCCTCTTATGAATTCATAGTTTATGTTAAAAGAAAATACACTTGTAATTTATTTTTAAGAATGATTTTAGCCAACACATCACTCTTTAGAGACAAGCTACTACAATTCTAGTTAGTTTTTATTACTTTGAATTTTGCAATCTTTCTCTATTTCATTCAATCATAGAATTCAGGTTTCACCATATTACATTCTCTTTGAAATAGCTTTATGTATTTCCATTTCCATTTATACCTTCATTTTGTTTTCTACAAAATCTAAATAAAAAACATAATAACCAAAAGGACAGATCATCTTTGAGTTCATTAGGATGAATTACAACAAGTATTTTATAGGGTGTCTCTCAAGGAACATGATGGTTGTATAAAGTGACTAGAAAAGAGGGGAACAAGTCTGAAATGACAAATATTCCATTGAATTACAATGTTTAAACTAATGGGTACAAGATATTAAATCAATTTTGGCTTAACCAAATTGGGAAATAAGATTGTTGGAGGAGCATTGATCAATTTTGACATTATCAACATAACAAGTACACTACCTATTTAAGTAGGAAATGGATATTTTCAAAGGATTGTATATTTGAGCTCCAATGCCCCATGTAATCTCATTTGTGTTGTAGTTGATATTTTTACACTCAATTTTTCCTCTATATTATGCTAGGTACCTTGGAAGGATAATTAATGTAACATGGCTATTCTCATTGAATAAGGCCCACTAGGTAGTTGGTGGGTAATAATTTATGGAATGTAATAATGAAATGTAGTTGGAACAGGCCCCTTTGAATACTAGTGAAAGAGTATATGTAAACATGAATACCAATGTATCGAGTTGTTGGATTTGTATTCTAACAAGTATGGCTTGCAGAGTGATTCCTACCATAATGGGTAATCCATGGTCTTGTCCTACCTTAACAAAATTATCTATATTCTTGTGTTTATTAATTGTGTTGAGTAATTTATTACCCTATAATTTATCTCTCAACTAGGAAGGATCAAAATAAGCGGTATTAGAGAACTTTATTGGGCCAAAGGGAAGCAATTTGTTTTCTTGCAAATTTCCTTACAACGTATTTTTCACTTAGTTCATTATACAAATTGTGATGCCACTAGTGAAATAGGAAGCAAAGTGGTCATTCCATTTCTGAATTGGATATATAATAGTGATTGTAAAAAGTATCACAAAAGTGACAACTATTTCAAGTTGAGGCCTTAAAACTAGTGCAGAAAATTCTCATGACATGATGATCTCTTTGTTTATGAACTCGATTCCAATAACACCAACACCATCAAAAGAAAAGTGGTCATGACATTTATTAATTGGGGTCATAATAGTGGTTATGATAAGTATCAATAAATTTAAACTCTTTCAAGTTGTGGTCTCACAACCCTTGCAAAAAAAAATTGTGGTATGATTTTCTCTTGGCATATAAAAAAATGTAGCGAGATCAGTGCCACTAGAAAATAATTGTGGTGCCATTTTTAAATTGGGGTTATAATAATGATATTGAAAAGTATTGAGGAAATTATTATTATTTTAAATTTCATCCTTGAAAACCTATCTATACAAAAGAGCTCCATTGAATAGTAAGTGATTTATTCAAAACCCTGGTTTAATTTTGGAGTTTTCATAAGGAAGATGTATTTTATAGGAAAATCCAATGGCCCTAGTATTGAATAATACATAAATGGTGGTAATCCAAAATATCTATACACTTCAAGACACATTCTATACCATAATATAAGGGTTGATGGTTCCATATAATGGAATTCACTTGACACTAGGGATATTTTGAGACTATTTGATCCAGGTGGATATTGGTGGCCACCCACCTATTCCAACTGGCTCCTATTAACAGTTTTTAGCTCAGCACGTTCCTCTGTAATTCTTTGTAATTGTGGGTTCTACTCTTCTAGGGATGTCTGAAGCCCTACACATCTTCTAGGTGGAGATTGGTGGCCGCCCACCTAATCCAACTGGCTTATTTTGGAAGTTTTCATGTCAGTACATCTTTCTGTACTTCTAGGGCCATTTTGGGGCTCTAAACGATTTTTTTTTGGCTTTCCACGGTCAAACTGTATACAGAGTCAGAGTTTGATGACATAATGTGTAGTTCTCAGAAATACCTTTCCAATAGGATATCACGTGCCTAAAACAGAGGTTGTATGCAAAAGTTACAACCCCGAGAAGTTGAGGTACCAACTTACCCATCGGGGCCCACATAAATTTTGGCGTTTCATATCCTAGGGTTAGGTTTTTAGATGTCTAGGGTTTTGGAATTCATGAGTAATGTTAAAAATTCCTCTGGAGACTCATTGCAATCATTCTGCTCAGAGGAATGCGTGTAGCAACCACATCTCTTCTTAGAGATATCTACCAACATTCAAGCGAGTTGTTTCAGTTCTACAATTTTATAGTTTCATCCTATTTTATTTATTCAATAGAAGTTATTGTTCAATGGATATCTTTTGTTTTTTTCTGTATATCTGTGTTATGGTATTCAATCTTTTATTCATTTCATTCCACTCATAAATCTAGATTAGTGGTATCATAGCGGTCGACTCTTCATTTGTTTTTCTTTGTGCATGTCCCCGACGAGATCTAGGTACAATAAGTTGGGATTCGAACCAGTCGATCCTTTGCAAGATCGGTTGCATCTATATCGACCACAACTCATGGGGGACGAGAATAAATATGATGGAGAAAGAGATCCTTTTAAAATGTTGCTCGAGAAATCACTTGCGCGGAAAATGAAAGAGATGATGGAAAACTTTGCACAGATCCTTCGACGACTCTCTAGAAGAGGCACATATTCATCAAGTGGCCATGCAACCCCCTTGAAGGTACAAGTAAATTTTGATATTCCATTATTTGAAGGACTGGTAGATGCAGATGCTATAGATAAATGGTTGAATCTGCTCGAAGGATATTTTTGGGTCCACAATTTTTCTGATAGGGAAAATATTACTTTTGCACTCCTCAAGGATGTCCCCCATGTTAAGGACTTGTGGGATACGTACTCTGAGCAAAGGTCCACAGAGGAATATTCAATATTTGTGGTCTCCCCCACTTGGGATTCCTTCAAGGATTCCATTGAAGAACAATATTAGCCTGTTGGAAGCTACAAGGACCAATACACAAGATGGACCATGCTACGTCAACAAAGGGACCAGACAATACCATATTTCACCAATGTTTTCCATACTCTACACACCAAATTGGGTATCAAAGACTCTAAATGACATCTGGTGATCAAATACCACGATTGTCTACACAAATACATCCAACAGAAATGGAGTTTATTGACATCACATCATTAAGTGTGGCTTATAGATATGTTATCAAGATCAAGCAAAAATTTAAGCAGAAGAGGCGAGAGCTTGGATCTGCAAATTCCTCACATCCGAAGTAGGGAAAAGGAAAATATGGTTGCTCTCAGGATAACCATTCCAAGACGAAACCCAAGAAGGGTAATGAGAAGTCGAAGAAAGACACATGAAAGTGGTGTGAATACCATAAAATCCCTTGGCAAAAAACTGAAGAATGTCATTCCAAACAGTCACTAGTGGTCGAGATGAAAGCTTCTTAGTCAGAGGAATATTATGACTTCGAATGAAATCTAGAAAATGGGAAGTAGATCAT
Organism: Picea engelmannii; assembly: GCA_009831015.1. Lineage (NCBI taxonomy): Eukaryota > Viridiplantae > Streptophyta > Pinopsida > Pinales > Pinaceae > Picea > Picea engelmannii. Next base: position 784,239 of record ML786727.1, on the reverse strand, counting down.
CGATGTCAAACCCAGTGCCACTATCTCTACCACCAAATTTCAACCAAGCGAACCAGAAGAACCAAAGGAAGGGGAACACCTCTTTCACTCACAGATGTGGGTAAAGGGGACTCTGCTGCATTTCATTGTTGATAGAGAGAGCCATAAGAACCTGATTTCAGCAGAGGTTGTCAAGCGGCTAGACTTGCCGATAACACCGCACTCGCAACCCTACACTATCGTTTGGCTTCACCAAGGACGAGATCTCCATGCCAGCCAACAATGTCGTCTACCCTACAATATCAATCCCTTCAAGGATGAGGTATTGTGTGATATTTCTCCCCTTGAAGTTTGTGAGGTTCTTTTAGTCCATCCATATTTGTGAAAGCGACATGCTATGTATGAGTCTAGACCTCACATTGTTATTATTACTTTGGGTAGACAATTATACATGATACCAGAGGTAGCACAACCTACCACTATTTCTTTAATCTTTTCTAAGAAATGAAGTAAGGTCATTTCATAGACCGAGAAGTTTGTCTTCTTTGTGATATGTGCTCGCAGTAAGAAAAAGGTTTTCTCCACATTCGTGACTTCTAAACAGAGCCTCTCTTTGCAGTAGAATCAAGTGGACAGGATCGTGGAAGAGTACAGAGACATATTCTCCTCACCCACATGGGTACCATTGCACTGCCAAGTCAATCGTACAATTTATCTAACCACTAGTGCATCGCTGCCTAATGGACCAGTCTATCATCACTCGCTGATGGAAAACGATGAAATCAAGTGCCAAATCCAAGAGCTGCTTCAAAAGGGGCACATCTAACCCAACTCTTCCCCTTGTGGAATCCCGATTGTGTTGGTGCATAAGAAAGACGGGACTTGGCGGCTCTTCATTGATGACATAGCACTAAACAAAATCACAGTCAGGAACCGGTACCCAATTCCCCGAATTGATGACCTTCTTGACCAAATCAAGGGGGGAAAGTTATTTAGGAAGATTGACCTAAATTCTGGCTACCACCAGGTTCCCATAGAACAAACTGATGTATGGAAGACAACTTTCAAATCTAAAGAAGGTCTCCTCGAATGGTTGGTCATGCCCTTTGGCTTAACAAATGCACCAACAACTTTCATGAGAATGATGGATGATGTATTGAGACCCTTCACCAACTCTTTTGTGGTGGTATATTTGAATGATATTCTCATCTTTAGAAGAACTTAGGAGGACCACATGCATCATATTCAATAGGTTTTGGGCACTCGACAATAACACAAGATATATGCTAACTTGGAAAAATGCTCCTTTGGCATGAACATAGTCCAATACTTGGGCTACATTGTTGATGCACATGGGGTACATGTGGATCTAGTTAAGATCCAAGACATTTTTGACTCGCCAGCCTTGACCACACTAACTGAGACTCAGAGCTTCTTGGGACTTGCCAAATTCTACCGAAGGCTTGTGTTGGGATTCTCCCATATTGCATGGGCCCTCGGCCAAGTAACCAAGGGCGGTGGAAAGGAAAAGTTCACATGGGGTCAGGCACAACAATAAAATTTTTATGATCTGAAGCATCAATTGTGCTCAATTCCAGTACTCTCCTTACCCTGTTGATTAAATGGGTTGGTTGTCATTGATGTCAACCCTCGAAGAAAGTCTGGTAACGAATTCCAGTAGCACAATGGTTTGGGTAATGGACCCAAGTTTGTTTAATGGATAATGGTATGAGTTTTGAGATATTTTCAGGTAAGACTATTCTAGATGGATAGTACAAGTCATGCCATTTATGGTTGTATGTGGAGCATCACATAACTCCTCTCGGTTAGAGATTTATGTCCATGTGAAGTTGGAGAACCCTCACAAGTCATCTAGAAGCCCCTAAAAGTCAAAGTGTTTGCAAAAGAAATTATTTAAATAATAAATTTAATGGAGAACTCCCTAAAATAAGGAAAATGGAATGCTACATGAAAGTAAAAATAAGAGGCAAGGCTCTCTCATTTGAATCACACTTGAACACATTGAATATCTTTTGTTGTGTGAGACTTATTGAAAGTACTCATTGATACATCTGAAGTTGCGAAAGTCTGAGGTAGTACGAAGGGTTGACGAAGAAAGTCTCGTAATTACAACAAATACTAAAAAAACCTAATTTATGAGGTGTACGTAGGCTGACAGTGTATTAGGGTGCGTACATACACGGGTTGATAGTGTATTACGGTGCGTACATACATGGGCTGACAGTGTATTAGGGTGCATACATACGTGGGATGACAATGTATTAGGGTTTGTACATGTTGGTAAAGCCATGGAAACTTGAGAAGATGAAGATGCAAAGGTTATAGATTTTGAGATCAAGCTCCCAGTAAGGTCTACAGTGCTCAGATACATCAGATCTATCCATTGGTTCAAAAGGTATGTCTTATTTCTATGAATAGTTGGATTTTGATGTATGCATGAGAAATGGTTATGGAGATTTGAGGATTCTCCCTAGAAAGACTAGTGGCTTCATGGGATCTTCTGTATAAGTCAGATCTACAAAAATACAGTGCTGGTATATTTATCATTGACACTTATTGTTATAATTGAGGCACATCTTGTATTTCTTGGCATATGGCTAAGGGTTTTTGGTACATGGTTGAGAGCTTGTATTTGTGAAGTGGTTGATGTATTAGGAGGATGAATATCAGAAATGGTTTGATGACTAGATCATGTGAGGGTTATTATACTTGTTCATGATTACACATACCTATATGGAACATGACTAGAGAGAGATATATATTATTTGGGTAAAGTTTATGTATGAGTATGCATGCATAGGGTACAATTACAGTCTGGATATAGTGACATGTTGCAAATCTATGTGAAAGAAGTTGCAGATGGTCATAAATTTTCAGAAGAAAGAAAAAACTAGTTTTCAAAAGGCATATGCAGGTTGCATAACAATTTGGTTTCGTACATGCGCGGACAACATAATAGATAGGGCTCATACATACACATGTTGCAGCACTACAGGTCGTGTTCATGTTGTATTTTTTTGAAACATGTTCAGTTCAGGTACAGATTGATTATAAGGAAGTTGTACAGGTTGGCTGCGGGTCAGTGGTACAAATTGATACAGTTGTACAATTGTATATCTCACAGTGATAGTGTGACAGTGGTTCCATCATTCTACTTCTACTTCAAGGTGGTTGGATGGGGAAAGGACATGTGGTTGTAGCCAGGGAACATATGGGGTTGTAGCCTCCTTTTGGTTGTAGCCAGAGAATTGGAGAGTTGGAGCTTCCCTCAGGTTGTAGCTTGAGAAACTAGGGGGTTGGAGCCTTCTTCCAGTTGTAGCTGAAAAACAAAGGAAGTTGGTGCTTCCAATGAATGTAATTCTTCAAGACATATAAGAAAAAGCATTTCGTGGTTTTCCCCGCTTTGGGTTTCCACGTAAAAACATTGGTGTATTGTGTATGTGTGTTATTGTTCATTTGTTCATTGTTTATTTACTCTAAAAATATTGAATGATAATGCTACATTGATATAACACTTGCATTATATGAACAAAACATATTAAATTGCTCTATTACTGATTCACCCCCCCTCTCAGTAATCCAACAATTTGTTTCCTATCAGGTTCCTTCAGAAATCAGTTTAACCAATGAAAGGTAGATCATGGAGAGAAACAAACTATATAAAAATGGAATACCACAGTTTGATGGACAAACGTATGCATTTTGGAGCATAAGGATGAAGACATATATACAAGCACATAGATTTGAAATTTGGAAATCAATTGTAGATGGATACACAACACCAACAATTCTGCCATCAAATGAAAAAGCAATGAAACTCGGTCAGAATAATTCCAAAGACACAAATGCACTTCTGAATGGTATTGGAGAATCAATATTCACCAAAGTTTCACATTGTAAATCTGCTAAAGAGATTTGAGACAAACTTCTAAATATTTATGAAGGAGATTCAAAAGTCAAATCAACAAAGCTTCAAACTTACAGAGGTCAGTTCAAACAACTAAAGATGAAGGAAGATGAGAATATTGCAGCTTACTTTTTATGAGTTGATGAAATAGTAAATGCAATCATGGGATTGGGAGAAGAAATCAAAGAATCTGTATTTGTTCAAAAAGTACTAAGATCTCTTCCTATGAGATTTGACCCTAAAATATCAACACTAGAAGAAAGAGTAGATCTGAAATCAATAAGCATGGATGAACTACATGGAATCTTCACGACATATGAAATGAGAACTGAAAAGGAAAATCCATATATAAAAGAAGCATCCTTGAAAGAATCCAAAAGGTCAAAGAAAAAGGGAAAGAAAAAAGAAAAATAACATAGAAACAATAATGATGTCTCAGAAGATGATGAAGAAGTGACCAACTTTGTCAAAAGATTGAACAAGGGAACCAACAATAGGTATAGAGGTAACCTTCCTTTAATTTGTTTTAATTGTGATGGTATTGGTCATTTTGCTAACAAATTTCCTCATAATAAAAAGAGAAATGATGAAGGTTACTCAAATAACAATAAAACATATAAAGGCAAAATACCCACAAAGAAAGTTTTCAAGAAAAGCTTATGCACCAAAGAAGACATCTCATCATCAGATGAAGATGAAGTTAGTGACAGTGAGACAGAAAGAGTTCTATTCATTGCAGTAGAAGACTCTGATAAATAAGACTTCGAAGAAGAATATGAAGAGGCAGAAGTTGACTACCAAGAATAATTGTTGTGTACCATAGACGTTATCAAAAGAGAAAAGAAGAAAAATAATAAACTATAAGAGAAACTATACAAGAAAGAAGACACTCAGGAACTAGAACATATAATCACAAATTTGAAGGTTCAAATTGAAGAAGATAAAATAATTGAAGAAGCACTCAAAGAACAACTAGAAGGAAGACACATGATCATTGAAAATTTGGAAGCAGAGATTGTTACACTAAGAAAGGATCTTCAAAAGAAAATTATGCAGAACAACTCAAAAGTTTTGAATGACATTATTAGCAGTCAAAAACCTCATCATGACAAGTCCGGACTTGGATACAATCATACATAAAAGGGATCAATCTCCAAAACAACAGAACAAGAAACATATCCAAAAAGCTATGCAAAAACAATCAAAGGGGATATGAAGGTCTACAAAGAAAATTATAGGGACACGCCACCACCGAGAGGATTCATATTTTGGAATCAACGACCAACGGAAATAGATAATCCTCAAGAAGAAGAAGGATTCATAAGAGTACCTCCTTTTAGAATATCTTCAACTCCCAGGTATCAAACTATCTTTTTTGGTTTATGTTATGCATGTAATAATTTTGGACATAAAGTTGTCAATTGCAGAGCTAACAACATGAACATAAACAACTTTGAAATTCATACACAAAATGTTTATCCAAGAAGGCCTAGTGAAACACAAATAAAAAGTTACAAGTTTGAATCTTTGAGCACTGAAGTGGAATTCTACAAATGTAACAATTTTGGACACATGGCCAAATATTGCAGAATGACAGTCCCTCCTAGAGAACCACAACAAAACAACAATAGTCACAGACATGAACCTTAAAAAAGGACATGGATAATAAAACATAATCAATATAGCAATGAAGAATGCACACTCGCTCTACAAGCTAAGGAGAAGAAACATGGTTGGTATGTTGACAGTGGCTGTTCAAAACACATGTCAGGTGATAGAGATGGGTTTCTTACATTAAGAAAGGAAAGAGATGGACCAGTCTCCTTCGGAAATGACAATTCAACTAAAATCATTGGAAAAGGCACAATCAGAATTGGGAACAAGAATACCAAGGCAGAAAATGTTCTACTAGTAGAAGATATGAAACATAATATTATAAGTGTGAGTCAAATGTGTGACCAAGGTCATAAATTTACTTTTGATTCAATAAAGTGCGAGATAAGAAAAGAAGGTTCAAGAAAATTGATTACAACAGCTACGAGAACTTCAAGCAACATATATGTATTAAGTGAAGTTGGAAATGAAAAGTGTTGCATAGGAAAGGAACATGAAAGTTGGCTATGGAAAAAAAGAACGGGTCACATACATTTTGATAAAATTTTCAAAGTCAAGAAAAAGGAAGCAATTAGAGAAATTCCCCAGATCACAAAACCACCCAACACTTTATGCAATCATTGTCAACAAGGAAAACAAACAAAGACCATGTTCAAATCAAAGGAATATTCAATGACAAGACCATTGGAAATTGTGCATACTGATCTAGTTGGACCAAATACAACAAAGGTCTTAAAAGGTGAGAAATACTCTATGTTATTAGTTGATGATTATACAAGAATGACTGCAATTTGCTTCCTTAGGAATAATTCAGGATATTTTGAAAACTTCAAGGTCTACAAGGAAATGGTTGAAAATGAAATGGATTCAAAAATCAAATGCTTGAGATTTGATAATGGAGGAGAGTTCACTTCAAATAAATTTATGGACTACTACAGCAGGAATGGAATAAAAAGGCAATTCTCCATTGCTAGGACACATCAATAGAATGGAGTTGTTGAAAGAAAGAACATGATAGTACAGGAAATGGCTCGAACAATGCTAATGGATTCCAAATTGACAGATATCTTTTGGACACATGCAGTGCATACAACATTTCACATTCAAAACATAGTAATTCTTAGAAACAACACTGACAAAACTCCCTACAAGCTGTGGAATGGAAGACCAACAAATGTAAATCACTTTAGAGTTTTTGGAAACAAATGCTACATCAAAAGAGAAGATGGTAGAGTGGGAAAGTTTGACTCTCGTGTGGACAAAGGAGTACTTGTTGGTTACTCAAGTACAAGGAAATCATGCAAGTGTTACAACCCAAGATTGAACAAAGTTGTGGAAACAATCAACGTAACAATTGATGAAATAGGTAGACACAAATTAAAGGAAGAAGAAAATGAATCAATGGAACAACTTTACGAAGAAGAAGCAGGAGATGAAAAATAAGTAGAAGAGTAAGATGGAGAGAATCCGACATAAGCATAAGATCAAGTTCAGTAAGTACCTCCAAAGACACCTAGCAGACGAGTATAGAAGAATCCGAAAAAAAAATGCAGGATTTGAGACTAGAAGAAGAATCCGTTCAACAGAACAAACACACATAACACTCTTATCTATGATTGAACCAAACTGTTTTGAAGAGGCCGGTAAGGATGAATTTTGGAATAAGG